>JAPDSC010029818.1:370-20823 GCA_026290005.1 Latrodectus geometricus | reverse complement strand
GTATAAACTTAAAACTAAGAAATACATATGTGATTTATAATAAAATTGATAATTATTTATTTATAATTATAGAAATATATAATTGTGTTAAAAGTCAGAAAATAGAAATAAGATCTAAGTATAAAAAGAGTAATTCTCAAATGAATCTAAAGTGGCCTTCAATAAAATCCAAAGCAAAATTTAG
The DNA here is from genome assembly GCA_026290005.1 of Latrodectus geometricus. Taxonomy (NCBI): domain Eukaryota; kingdom Metazoa; phylum Arthropoda; class Arachnida; order Araneae; family Theridiidae; genus Latrodectus; species Latrodectus geometricus. Next base: position 20,639 of record JAPDSC010029818.1, on the reverse strand, counting down.
GAAATATCAATCTAAGAAAAATTTTCAAATTACAAAATTCTAAATATATCTCTCTATCATGGAAATGTGAATGTATTTGATAGAGAAATTTGAAGTATTGACATTATTTTGCCATTATAGGTTAAAAATAGGTATTTATTCATAATACTAAAAATGTTTTATCATAGGTGAATGGTATTTGCAAATTAGTTTTCTCAATAAAAATCAAAATTAAAGTTTTAAAATTCATTTCATTATTCTTAGTAACAAAGTTTAATCCTCTCAGAATCAATAATTTTTTCAATAAGAAAATTATTTTATTATTTTTATTTTTAAGTGAAATTATATAGTATAGACTTTATCCTTTTTTAAATATTATTAACATCTATATAAAGAAGTTACAGATTGAAATATTAATGCGTAAAAATTATCCCAAAACAAAATTTGTATATTGTTTATTAAATATTTCATTCAGAGTGAGTCCTATTTTTTTTTAACAAACAGACCTTAAAAATGTTTTTCCCGCCCCCAATGGCGGGCATTGGGTGATTGATCCTTCACCACAACAACGGAAATTGCTACTCATTTAACGTTACCCGGTGAGCATCTGTGAACCAAGACACAGAGGACAATAGCATTACCCACGTCACACCACCACGTTTATAGGGTGGGCCACATTCATCCATCATCTTAGGAGAAAGGACAAAGAATCACAGAGAAAGAAAACGTCCATGCCCGAACCGGGGCTCGAACCCGGGACCAACAGCCTACAGGAGTCAGGAATGCTAATCTCTCAGCCATCGGCCGGCTAGCTTTAAGGATGCTTATCAAATCAATTACCTTTTCTATTTTATGAATTATTTTTGTGAGAATATAAGATGTAATTAAGTTTCATAGTTTTTAAAATTTTTCTTGGTCAAAACAAACTAAACATTTAAAATATATTGTTTATGCTATTATTATTAATAAATATGACGTCTATCGTGATATGATTGTTTAAGAGTTTCTCGGGATTCTTTCCGTGTGATACGGATGTGCCCTCAATGAAAAACTGCCTACTAGGAATGGTATTTTCAATTGTTAGGGCTACCCTAGACGTTACTAAATAGTTGTAAAATGTTTGAAAGAAAGCTTAAAACATCTTACATTCAAGCTAGCAACTTCAGCTGCTTTTTTGTAGAGCTTCAGATTCATTTCCACAGTCAACTGCGATGGATCCGTATCATGGCCGAATCTTGCATGTTCATACGCTGCAGCTATATAGGCTCGCTTGGAAGCAGTTGATTGGCCCAAAGACGCAACCAATGTGGCTATAAAAATCAGAGAACGCACACGTAACTCCATCTTCCTGAAAATTGAACAGATGAAAAAAGTTTTAAGTATTAAAACTAGAAGTAACAATATAACAATACTCCATCAATAAAATAACTAGCTAAAAACCATTTTGTAAAATGTAGTTTTATTAATCATGATACCGCTATATTTTATTTAAAATGTTTTACTTTTGAACTTTTTTTTGATGAGTCATGCCTTTTATGTTTTACCTTTCAACAAAACAGTGATAGACTATATTTGTATTTAGTTAACTGACTAAACATTTTACTAAATGACTAATATTTTGATCTGATTTTTACCATACCCTTATTTTGCACCTTCTGATTATTACTCATTTAGATGACTTTTGAACTTAGTTTTATTAAGTAAACTATACATATGAAAAATTTTATGAGCGCGGCATCACCGCAATAATCATACACATAAAGAAGTGTATTAATTTAATTTTTTATTTAATGCAGGTTTGGTATTAATTCAGTATTGTGTTTTGTATGTATATATCTTCAATTTTTATTAAATAAATGTGGAAAACATTTACATAAACTAAATATAATATAATAAACACTTTTTGTAATTTTAATAAAGAGATTATACGAATTCATTAGTATAATTGTCATTATTTATCACTGCTGCTTTAGCACTTAAATTAAAATTGTCAAACTTAGAATAATGTCTTGAACTACACTAAATAAATTATATGCATCCGACAATAATGTATTGTAAATATGCATTATGCATTTCGTGTAGAATTTATTTATAACGCAGTATAAAACCATGAGTCTCCACCGATAGTAGACATTGTCCTAAAATATTCTCTTTGTTCTAAAATACGTTCAACTAACAAAAGATTTCTTTTTATTTACATATCATATATTTCAAAAAATTAAAATATAATTTACTCTTTCATTTCATGTTGTGACTTTTTATTTTTTAATTGTTTAAGTTCTTAAAAATTTAATAATTTAAACATTTATCTTGAAACATTAAATATATTGATGTAAGGAAAAAGTTACATTAATATCATATGATAAAAAAAATTAGAAATTGTTATTATTTGTGTGTATAATAAAACTCAAAAATCGAAATGCATGTTTTCTTCAGAACAATATGAATTTTCTTATAATAATTTAATATTCTTATTATAAAATGTATTACACTTACAAAAACTTAACATATATCAATAATTTTGTTACATTCTCTACAAATCAAAATACTTTTTATAATTAAAAAATTTATTGATTTAATTTTCAAATTTCTTTTCAGAATGCAAAACTTTTTTTGGGAGAAATAATTTTTTTAAATATGTGGAAATAAATATCTTACTTCTGAACGAAATCAAGAGATGGTGACACAACCCCGGTACTCGCATAGAATGAAAAGATAGATTATAAAATATCTTAATTCAGCAATTTAAAGATAGAAAAATTCAATTCATCAATTTTTTTTAAGGATTCCTAAATGTATTTATGTCTCCATCAAATAATGAATTTATGGTGACGATATATTAATTTCTACATTATTGGCGAAACAAACGATTCTCAAGGACTTTGGAAGGAGACAATGTCATTTCCTGCCTTTATTATTTACTTATAAAAACGCAAAACTACCTTCCTTTTCATTGTTGAGGGTATAAACGGATGTTACTTGCATGTTCTGATGAAATCATAACACGTGTGAAGGAAGCATATCGCCATTCTTACGAACTGAAATCATTTTGAGTGAAATATCATCCCATAGAATGGAGGGTTGCCATAATTTATTTTTTATTAATATAAATTATTACCAATTTTTAATATGGGGCAAGTTTCTTTTATGTTGAAGTTATTAAGAGGTAAAGTTATTTGTGTAAATTTTATAAATTACTGTAATAGGATCTTGAATTTATTTCGGAGTGCCCATCTCTTCAGGTGTGTTCTTAGGAATTTTCTTGGAGTTTTCATTAAATTGATGTTACTTAGATTTTAATTTAATACTAAGCAAAAATTAATTAAATCAATTAAATTGATGCTTATTCATCGATTGTAAACATAAATCAAATTATCCATTTTAGAAGAAATATGTTGGAAGAATTTTGGAAAGAAACATTCAAGAAAACATTATGGGTGTCTGCATTAAGAATAAAATAATTTTTTTAGAACTTCATTACGGAACGTTGTTAGTAAAATATTACGAAGTTTAATTTAAGTGATTGTAAGATCTCTAAGAGTGAATACTAAATTCTGGTCTAAAAAATAATGTCTTTTATATTAGTTCCTGTATCTTAAATAGTGGTATACCAGTTAATATTTTCAAATATTACGAAACGTAAATCGCTGGAAACCAAGAATGTTGCTACTTAAATAAACCCACTAGATTAAGTAAAATTTAATTGACTGCAAAAACAATATCAAGATTTATATTTTCGAAATTGAAGTATAAAAAAGTACTTTATTAAAATATAAGGTTATAAATTGTTTTGGAAAGCTAAAATTTAGTTTAAAAAGATATTTTAATCCTTTTATTTGTTGATTTAATGAAAATAGATATGTTGGAATTCATATTATAATGTATTAATATAAATCTTCGAACAATGCTGATACTTAAACCTAATGAAAAATAAAAATCATTTTTCATTAGGTGAATATTAAGAAAAGTAATAGTCACGAATATTTCTTTTATTTAATATATTAAATTGAAAGCATATGTAAATAGTATAATGATAACCTGATCTCAGGTCAAGAAAAAAAAAAGGGGGAAAAATAAGAAATTGTCTTCAAAATTTCAGATAGAGCTTAACTGATTCCAATAAAGCTAGTTTCAAATTTGGTTTTGTATACTATCAAATAGACTAAAAGTTTTTGAACGCAGATGATTTTTATGCATTTCTTCTAGTGACTTAAATGATCGCATTTTTACTGATTAAATGGTGTATCGTTTCAGAAAAAAAAATCATACTTACAAGATCAGAGACTGGAGATGGGAGACTGATCCGAAGGAACCGAGATTATAATATATAAAATTGCATTGCCCAATCAGAAGCAATATCGGAAAACCCCTTCAGGCAACAGGCACCTGAAATTCAGATTCTCCTCGGCACCCCACCGCTTCACCTTCTATTTCAGGTTCCTAGAAAACAACTTTTGGTTTGTTTTGACAACATTGCAGAAAGTGAAAGTCAGGAGCTTTAATTAGGCAGGTCGTAGACTTCTAGGAAAAATAAAGCAGTTTCGAATCGTGCATTGCTTTTTTAAGTTAAAGAGCTATTTCGCTTTGTAAACACATATTTCCCACGATAGTTTATTAGGAAGAATTTAAAAGTAGACTTGAATCATGACACAATATTTTTGGATTTTAAAAACCAAAGAAAACTATTTCTATTTATTTTCATAATATTATTTACAAAACTATCATTATTTATTTTCACATTTTTATTAAAATGATTTGCTATTTTCATCGTAAAATACTAGCTGAAAAAGATTTTTTCGCTACGCTGCATTTAAATCATTTTATATAGGGTTCAATGAATTTATAGTTGACACCTGACTTAAAGTATGCTTACTAAGTTTAGATTACACCAGGTTAGATTACACTAGGATTCAGGGATCTCTCCTAGTGTTGAACTGAAAAGACAAACATTAAATTAATGCATGAAAATAAAAACGAAACTTACAAAAGGATTTTTTTTTTCTTTTTTTGCATACAGCATACCAAAATAAGTAAAATTACAAGTAATTAAAATATGTATTTCTGAACTGATTTAAAGTTTAAGGGTACTAGTGGATATTAGAAATTTTTTTTTAAATAATAGAGGTATGAGTTGAAATTTTGTATGCTTATTTATAGCATTAGAAAAATGAACACAATAAAATAAAATTGTAAAAATTCTGTCGTTAATTTTTTTGGCTAATTACGATTTAATTAATTAAAACTATAAAAAATTAATTTCGTTCTTTGCGCATCAAATTTCTATAAATTGTTTAAAAAAATTCATTTCGAATATATTTAAAACATTTTTAATAATTGTTTGGATTTTCTTTTAAAAAATTTAGAGAGTGATAAAAAATATTTCAATTTATTTTTGAATAAAATGGTCAAAAAATATGTAATTATTAAAAGTGACCAAAAATATAATACATCCAAATTTTGTTTCCAACAATTTAATTATATATGGCTTAAGAATAAATAAGGGAAAAGCATTGTGAAATTTGCACAAAATTTGTTGCGAAAAAAATATTTTGAAGTTCCGTATTTTTGTAGTTTTTTTTACTGTGCATTTTATTGCAAATTTCACAGAACCTATTGAAAAAGCTATTTACAACTATAATTATTTTCATAAATTTTAGTTCTATTTTCATAGCTTCCCTCCTTTTGTTCTGCTTCTAATGAAACCTTTATGTAGGAGCTCATTTTATGTAAGAAGGTAATTTTTGAAAGAAAAGTGAATTATTTTCCTCATGGCAAGAAAATGCTTAACATAACCCCTTTCCATTAAATAAGTACAGTCTTCTCAGGTCTTTTTGAAATTCTAAATATATAATATTACGGATGTAGAAATTTTTTTATTAAGTGTCATAATTATTTTCAAAGCATTTTTTAAAATTATTTTTCTGAATCAAACAATTTATAATTTATGCTTTCATTTTGTGATTAATTTTTTATATGCAATTTTATAAGACATTTAAAGATAAATGTGTTATGAATCCAGACATGTTTCTTAATCACTATCATATTGAAATTATTTAAATAATTTTCATTTTAAATGTATAAGATATTTCTTTTATATTTTATTAAATGTTAAGATATTAAATGATTAAATACAAAAAAGCCCTAATTTCTGTTTTTTGACCAATTTTATAAATTTTTAAGTAAAATAGAAATTTATTGAAAAATATTAATGTTTTATTTTTAGCTGAGAGCATAAATCAATTTAATACACAATGCAATAAAACTAAACATAAAATCAATGTTTTATTTACCTGCAATTTTATAGATTAAGGCTAGAATTAAAACTTAAAAAAATTATATTTCATTAAAAACCCAAAGGGTGATTAATTAACTATATATATTATTTCAATAATACTGTAAAAACAATTAAAGTTCATATTTTGGTATTATTTAAAGTCTTGAATTTTTTTCGATTTTTCCATTATGTTAAAAGCAAATAAAGATTCTTAGGAAATAAAGTGATTCTATTTGATAATAGTTAATGACACACGAAAAAAATAAATAACAAAGAATAAACAGAAAAATTAAATTTCAACAATGAGTGAAAATAATAATTTATGAAATAACATATTATAAAATATTTTCTCAAAGCTAAATTTTGTCAACTTTGTAAATTGTTATCTCAAAAGTAAAATCAATTTTCTCTTTGAGTTAATCATTTAACACATTAAAATATTGTGAAATGGTGGAAGTTAGGAAATTTTCTTAAAAATATTGCTTTCTATTAAGTGTGCATATTGAAACCAGCATTATATATTTATCTGACACTAAGAGATTAGGAATATAATTCGAATTGTATTGGGAAAGATGTGTTTAGCTAAAATAATTTATTTATATTTTTTTTAGAATAGCGGATAGGGAGGTCTGGGTTCGAATCCTGATTCGGGCATGGATGTACTTTCTCTCTCCGGTCTTTATCCTTTCCTTATATGAATTGTTGCCTTCTCTATAAGCGGGTACCTATGGCATGTGTGTACTGAGGAAGTCAGACTCCACACCCAATTGCAGTTCAGTTGAGAAAGTGGAGCAGCGCACCCATACTGTCAATCCAACAAGCACTTGACAAAAAAAATTTACAAAAAAAAAAAAAAAAAAAAAAAAAAATTGCATTTTGAGAAGATGTTAAAATCTAAAACTATCAAGCAAAAGTTAATTTTTTTTATTAAAGATCCAAAACAGTTTTGAATACTTTACCTTCCTGTGTAATTTTTAATCTCCGGAAAATTCTACATATTTAAAAGTTTTTAATGAAAAAAAAATTTACAATTATATTAAGAGGTAACGTTCAATGTGCACAAAAGGATTAGAAAAAAGGTTGAACATAACATGTGTTAAATAAATTAGACAAAAACAAATGAGAAGCTTTCACTCATTTACTTCTGTTTCTTAATTATGATTTTCAATGAACTTTAACATATTTAATAAAAGAATTCTAAAAAAATATAAAATAGATAATTATACTTTTTTAGAAATTGAAATTTAATAATCAAATATAACAATCGAAACAATAAAAAATAAAATATTATTCTAATTTCGGATAAATTTTAATGATTATAATATTAATCATCTATGTTAACAAACTACTATAAAATTTTCTGAATATTAATGAACTAGTAAAAAAATATTGACACTTTATTCAAATTCCTTTGTGCAGATTTCAGCTTAAAATATTCTGAAATATCCAATCAAATTTATAAGAATTAATGTAAATCAAAGTAAGTTAACTTTTTGTATAATAAATAATAAGAAAATTATACGTTACCTTATAATTGGTGATTCAGTAACAACAAAAATTCAAACCTTTCAAAATTCTTAATATAAGCAATTTACTTATTTTCACGGAAGCAAATGCAAATAAAAATAAAAAATGACATCATTTTAGAATAAAAGCTAACGATAATCCCAACAATTTAAAGCGCATGCGCAGTGACAAGCGATTTTCTCTAGCTAAATTTTTTGTAATCTTTATTGTCCCTTTTACATCTATTAATACATCTATAATATTTTACATCTATAAATCAATATAAAATTTTACATCTATAATATAATATTGATTTTTGCTGTATTTCTTCCTTTTTTTTAATAGTGAAGATAAGATGAACTCTAAAGTATCGTTCACATTAATAATATGATGATATGAGCAAGTTTATAGGAAGTTCAAATTAACGTTAATCACATTTAAATTAATTACAAAAAGACTGTATTTAAAATTTTTACAGAAACTTTAATTCATATTTTAAGCCAATCAAAAACCGTCATCCTAACATAAATTCCACTTCATTTCATGAAGCCATTTTCAATTCAACTTCGCATAAAATTTCGGCGGATTAATATCCTGTAATTAAAATTCAGAGAGAAAATCGCTTGCCATTGCGCATGCGCCATAAATTGGTAGGATTATCGTTTGCTTTTTGTTTTGTCTAAAATGACGTCAATTTTAATTTTTATTTGCATTTGTTTCAGTGAAAATATTTTGCTTATATTAAGAATTTTGAAAGGTTTGAATTTTTGTTGTAACTGAATCACTCAAATAAGGTATACTCAAATCAATCAAATAAGGTAACGAACAATTTTCTTATTTATTATACAAAATGTAAGCTTATTTTGATTTACATAAATTCTTATAAATTTGATTGGATATTTCAGAAAATTTTAAGCTTAATTTATACAAAAGAATTTGAATAAAGTGCCAATATTTTTTTACTAGTTCATTAATAATATTCAGAATATTTTATAGCATTCTGAATATTAATGAACTAGTTAACATAGATGATTAATATTATAATCATCAAAATTTCTTCGAAATTATAATAGTATTTTATTTAAGTGTTTCGATTGTTAAATTTGAATATCCAATTTCAATTTCAAAAGAAGTATAATTCTATCTATTTAAAATTTTTTATTAAATATGTTAAAGCTCATTGTAAACTATAATAAAAAAACAGAAGTAAATGAGTGAAAGCTTTCTAATTTGTTTTTGCCTAGTTTATTTAATATATATTATGTTCAACATTTTTTTCTAATACTATTGTCACATTAAATTTTATCTCTTAATATAATTGCAATTTTTTTAAAAATAAATAAAATTTTTTAAATGTATAGAAGTTTCGGGAGATTTTGATTTTACATTTGAGATGACTATTTACAAAGTTGACAAAATTCAACTTTGAGCGAAAGTTTTATATATATTATTTCATAAATTATCATTATTTTCACTCATTTTAAAAGTTTCCTTTTTCTGTTTATCACTTAAAAATAATGACAGAATATACATGTATTCGTGAAAAAATGTTTCCATATTCTCTACAAACGTTATTTCTTTGACTGGATGAAGTGTAAGATTTCTAAAGAATTGTATTTATCTGTTCTCATTGAAAATATTATAGATTCTCTTCTTAAAGAGTCCCTTTATGCAGTAGAGTAATAATAATTTGTTGTTGTCATTTACACATATTCCTTTTTTGTGTGTTTACACGCGGAATAAGTTATTCAATTTTCAAATGATTTGCTTTAAAAAATAAATTTTTATGAATTAATTTTGCTTTCTTAGAAAAATTATTAAGTTGAGAACTGCTTATCTAATAACAATACTGAAATTTTTTGGCATAAAATGTTTTATTTGATCATATAGTTGTTATTGGTGATGATGTATTTTCTTCAACAAAATACATTATATTGACTGATGGAAATGTAGTGAATGAATATTTTATACAAACTTTATAAATGTCTATTTTTTATTTTTATTTTTTTTTACGTTTTATGTTTAATATAAAATATCCGCAAGGGCTGTCTGGAAGAACCATGAAATTAGTTCAAAAGTATATTTTTATTTAGAAATATTTTAGTTACATCAGAATAGTTAACATTTCATAAACTTGCTTCATATTACACTAAATTATTTTTAAATGCTTTTTAATTGATCTTGTTTCTCAACTTATATAGGAATATTTTCACCATTCATTCAAAAATAATAATTGTAATTTATTGCTTGCTTCTCATTCTTTTTGTTGATAATAACTAAAAGCATTTATCACTCTTTTATTGGGAGGAAAAAATATTTGAATCGTGAAATTCTAAAACTTTTATAAAACAGTTATTCATGATTATTATTTCAATTTTTCAGGTTCTTATTCAACATTCTCTCTCGGGGGAACAAAATCGAAAAAAATCTTTCGAGGTTGGAATTTAACTCAAGTACTATCTCTGTTAAACCGTTTGTCTAATATTGAATGGTTGTGGTTTAAACCTAGAATAAATAAAAAGTCTTTGCTATTATTTGTGTGGTATCAACTATCATCAAATATAATTACTATGTTTCCTCAGAATCTTTATTTGATTTTATCATAATGGAAGAAAAGAAAAAAAAATCAACTTTAAATAATACCAAAAAGTGAACTTTAATTTTTTTACAGTATAATTGAAATAATATATATAGTTAACTAATCACCCTTTGTGTTTTAGTAAAATAGATTTTTTTTAATGTTTTATTATATCCTTTATCTATGAAATTGCTGGTAAATAACAATTAAGTTTAGTTTTATTCTGTTGTGTATTGAATTGATTTAAGCTCATAGCTACAATAAAAACATAACAGTAATATTTTTCAATAAATTTCTATTTTACTTGAAAATTAATAAAATTGGTCAAAACACAGAAATTAGGTCTTCATTGTATTTAATCATTAAATATCTTAACATTTAATAAAATATAAAAGAAATATCTTATGCATTTCAAATGAAAATTATTTAAATAATTTAAATATGGTAGTGATTAAGAAACATTATGTCTTTATTCATAACTCATTTTTATATTTTTAAATGTGTCTTAAAATTTCATATACAAAGTTAATCATAAAATGAAACCAAATGTTTTAAATTGTTTGGTTCAGAAAAATAAAAAAAAGCGTTTGAATATAATTATCACTTATAATATAAGTCTTTCTGCATACATAATATTCATATAGAATTTCAAAAGGACCTGAGCGCACTTATTTAATGAAAAGGAGTTGTGTTTAGCAATTCCTTACCATGAGGAAAATAATCCACATTTTTTTCAAAAATTACCATGTTACATAAAATGAGCTCTTAAATAAAAGTTTCATTAGAAGTAGGAAAAAAAGGGGGGAGGGTAAAGGGTAAAAATTACAATAAAAAGTGCTGTAAGAATTATAGTAAAATATTCTGTAAAAAGTTTTACTGTTATACTGTATAATTAATTTACAGCAGATTATATTGGCACCCAAATTGCCAGCACTTTTTGCAGTAAAAATCAGTTTTTTATTTTATTTTATTTTTATTTTTTAGAGTGCATGTCTTTACAATTGATATCATATTTTTTAGTGAAAAATATGATTAACAATGTCATAGATGTTACAAATTTGAATGGAAAATTCAAGGATGAAGATATACTGTTGCAAGTATTTCAATGATCTCAGCAGATACAGCATTTAAATTCAATCGTTTACAGTTTCCAGTGCGACTTACTTTTTCAATGACCATCAACAAAACACAAGGACAGTGGCTTTAAATATTCGTATTAGATCCGTGTATCTCACATATGGATTACTGCATTTATTCAGCTCAGGTGTCGAGAAGCATATAGATTTATTCGTGTACGTACCAGACATAAAAAATATCGAGTTTCTTCAGATACTTGAATAAATCAGAAAAATTCAATAGACACTTTGAAATGTTTCCCACTTGAAAATGAATAAGTTGAAAAGAATGGCTCACAATGGGAGTTGATTGTTATTATAACATCTTTTGTTGAATTTCTTTTCTTCTGATTTCGCACCACGTTGGACGTAAGAGTCAGTTAGACTTAAGAAATACGAAGTTCGTATGTTTTTATAATGTTTGTGTGTACTTAAAAATTCCCCTCACGATTTCACATCTATAAACAATAAATTTTATTTACAAAACTAGTGATTTTTGGATACTTCTTTTTATTCTGTTATGTAAATGAGTTCGGGACTTTACCCAAATAGAAAATTCAATTTTGTTCGTATAAAGAATGTTTATTTTTACTCAGATTGAAAGTAACACATCTGAATTCGAAAGTTTTTTTAATATATATAGAATAATATTATAATTAAGGGAAATGGCTTTAAAAAACCATGGATTGTATCAGATTTGAACAGAATCACAAACAGAATCATTCTTAATCAATAATAAATTTGCTTATTATGAAATTACGCAATTTATTCAAGCATTTTGTAAATTTAATAGCTTTTATGTGGAAGTTAACATAAAAGTCACGCAGAATATTTTCAATATTTCTAAAATGAAAGATTTTTTTTGAAGTTTCTTTTTTTCAATTAGAATAATAATAAGAAGAAATCCTTGATCAATTTGATGCCTTACAGTGTTTTAGCTGCATGCAAAGAACTTTTTTGGTTTACATTTTTTTCCAAAACTTAATTAAGAAACAAATTTTAAGCTCAAACTATAGAAAGCTGCAAAACTTTTATAATTCAAATTTAATAATATGAAACTAAAACTTAATAATATGAAACTAAAACTTAATAATATGAAACTAAAACTTAATAATATGAAACTAAAACTTAATAATATGAAACTTAAACTTTATTGAAATTGCAAAAATTATAAAATTTTTTTCAGCAATTCTCATTTAAATTTTACTTTCTTCTTTTATTTTTGTTCTTTTTCACACACATATGCACAATTTGTCTTCTCAAACTGAAGAATTTAATATTTATCACAAGCCTTGTAGTGAAAGTATATCGGTATTTTCAAACCAACCTAAGTTCTGAGAAATTTAACATCAACAAATTAAATTTTCTTTGTCTGAAAGCTGATTTTTATAAATTCATCGTTCTCAAGCAACTATTTCAAAAGTTCTTTAAATCTATTAGCCAATTGTGGTACACACTCTTTAGACTATCATCTTTAGAATGAAAATGTTTGCGTTTGAACTACCATGTAATGAGAGATTGTATTTCTGTTTCTGGATACACATCTGAAAGCATAAGAGAATGGAAATTTTATTAGGTTAGGGAAAAAGTTATCCATTATTTTTTCGGTAGACGTCTGTAGTGATCGCTATCTCGTGAGGTATCTATCAAACAATTTCAGATTTATGCTCGTTGGAAAGGTGACATTTGACACTAAAATATCCTCTTGCGGTTTTTTGTTTGATTAATTCAGTTACGAGTAGAAGGTTTCAAAAATGGAAGACAACAAACAGAAAATTCGATACATTTTCGTTTTTCTATTGTAACGGCGAAAAAGATAGCCGGGTGGCTAAAATTGTGAAAGGTGTTTATCGTCCTATATAAGACTGTAAGAACCAGTTACGTAAAATTTTTGTTTCGTCGATTCTGTTTGGGTATTTGGATGCTAAAGACGCACCTCGCATGGATACAACATCGTCGAGAATGTCTATAAAATATCAAAAATCATCAAACTTGACAGCATGTCAGCAGTCGTAGCTTTGCACAAGACCTAAAAATCTACATGAAAACTGTTCTAAACCTTTTTACAAAGCGAATCTGAAAGAAGTTACAAAAAGTTCACGTAAAAATAATGGATTTCTTTTTCCCCAACCTAATATTTTGAATTTCCTTACTTGCGATCCACGAATAAAACAAATTGTCTATGAAAGGCTCTCTTGGAAGTTTAAATGCATATGTTTGGATATTAAACTAGCTTTTAACCCTTAAACTATCAGCCAAGCAATTTATAGTAATAAAAACCAAACAAATATTTTTGTTTATTTTCTTTTTTTCTGTGGTGAATACATATATATATATATATTTTATATGGTTCCAGAAGGTACAGGCAGTTTAATTATATAAATAAAGAAAATAGTACTGGTCGGGAAAATTTTCTTTTATAAACATGAAGCTTTCTTCATTCCTCTATGTAATCACTGTTTATAGTTAAACATTTGAAGCATGTAGGCATAAGCTTCAGAATTCCCGCCATACTCTTCTGTCGGAAGTCCATGTGTACAAATTGTCACTCATGGACTTCATGGACTAAACGTCTCATTCACTCCTGAAAATTTGATCTCTTGGCTTTTACAAAAAGCGAAAATTATTATAATCATGATCCGTATATTATCAAGAATTTTCTTTCCGAATTGATAAAATTATTCTTAAGTTTCAACAACAGCAGCAGTTTAGGCGGAAGTCATAAAGAAGCCATATTCTTACAAAAAGTATTCCTCGCTTGTTTCCTTCTCATTGAAGAGCTCACACTAATGATTTGCCCTGACAATAGTGCCATTTGGCATGAAACGAAGTGACAATTTCTTTTAAAGTACTGGAGCCAGAATAATATAAAGAATAGAAGTGTATAGACATAATGGTAATGGAAGCTCTTGACTAAATGAACCAAATATTTGTTTTTATTAGAAGATAATTATGTAGAGAAGTGAAAGAAGCTTCAGTGTATATTAGAAAAGTGTTTTCCAATCCAATAAATATTTAAATTTTATTGGTGCTTATTTATATGGTGTTCATTTTCTGAATGAATGTAATATATAATATGACAATTGTTTTTTCCAACAAATATTGTTTTTAATTTTTCACTATTATAAATTCTTTACTTTCTAAGTGACTCCTGTAAAATAATTCTTGTATATGAAAGAATGTTATTTTTTTTGACAGAATGTATAAAAAATAATTATTATGTTCTTAATTTAGAAAATGTATATTTAGACGCATTTAGATACGTTCAACATTTTATAAATATGCATTTAGAAACGGAATAGTGAATTAGTTTGAATTTTCATTTGATTTAATATTTTTAAATAATATGCATTTTCATTTTATTAACTTAACAATGTATCACATTTCAATTTATTAATGCTTGAATTGTGTATATTTCATAATGAAATGCTTTCTTAAAATTTCTTCTCCTGTATTATATATATATATATATATATATATATATTCCCTGTATTTTTCTCTGTGTGTGTATACTAGGTGGTGAAAGTCAGCGTGTATTTAATTTTAAATGAAATTTCTTGATGATTTTCCATCATACTACTTTGTTTTTCTTTTATAAAAAAAGTATAAATTGCAAACAGGTATTTTTTTATTAGAATTTTTATTAAAAGAGATTCAGCTACAGATACTCATTTGAAATACCTATGCATAACGAGCATTTAGGAAAAAATTCCAGCTATCCAAATCATCTCACATACGGTGGATCACGATCATAACAGCGAGCTTTGAATCCAACTGTGATCAATCGTCTTCCAAGCTCCTTGTGAAAGTGGATGACACTTTTATATGAATCAGATTTGGGTATTACTTGAAATTCGAACTCATCTCGCGGAACCAATCTCACTCTGCTGCTAACGACAGATGGATAAATGAATTGAGTGGAGAAATTGGATCGCAATTCTAGATGGTGGAAGACAGTGTCTGCCCTTCTCGGAAAATGTGCACATGTCTTCCCGTTGAAAGCATCACAACGAGCAATAAAGCAACTCTCTTCACACCACTGATATCTATTGAAAGAATGATATGTGCCATTATACACACCCAAATAGAAGTTTTCGCTCATTGTGTCAGCTGAATAATCGACTGAACAGCACATACCGTTGTTGCAAGCCTCGGCGTAACCTTTGGGTTCCGTTAGTTTCACAAGTGTATAGTTTGACATGTTCTCCTCTTCACAACGATATTCCTTGCTGATATTATCTGTATAATTAAGGATAGGTCTGGAACATATTTTTGGCACATCTTCTCCGCAGCTGTCCCAATTCCAAGATTTGGTGGCGGTGATTCCAAACACTTTACCTTGCGATGGTACTGCCCTCTGTCCTGGAGCTGGAATTTTGGCGATCACCAGTTTTGAAATTCCATCAGGGTTGTAAGTATAACCCAATGATCCATGGAGCTTGTGAAAAATCCCACTTCCAACAGCAAAGTAACCTGGCATGTTGATGTCAGAGGCGATTAATGTTACATTGTTTCCCATAGCCCATCCTTGAAAAAACGGAACTGAAACATGCTGTGGAGTTTGATCAACCCACATCGTTGTAAACATCACACCATCAACATCTGGCCATCTAGAAACTTCACTCATTCTGCCGAATATGACGTCGAAACAAATGTATGTAGCAAATGTACCGAAATCAGTGGTAAAAACTGGATCTTGTTGTTTTCTGGCTAGGTCCATCCCCAGTTCATAGAATAAATGTTCTTTATGGTATTTCAACAACATAGTTCCGTCTTTGTCAAACACGACATTTGTATTAAAATGGAAAACACCATCATCCGGGCAATCAGGTTGTCCAGAACAATTTTGTATGTCACCAGTGTTTGCTACCACAACAATAGAATTGTTCTTCGCAATACAACTTAATGTGTACAGGATAGGTCTTTGCATATAATATTCCTTTTCTTCACAAGGATTGGTTCTTATTTTCTTGGGATCAGGAGTTTCTTCAAGAAAGGACTTCAGTTGCTTTCTGTTACCAGGAAAAAATATTCCATATTCTGGATAAACTATGATGTCCGCCCCCTGTAACAAATCCAAAAGCATATATCAGTGCTTTTAATGGTATATAATCAGTTTATCAATTTTGGAATCTTGATTCAAGATTTTTAAGAAATTCGTTGATAGTGTATTTATTATTTGATAATATTTAAGCAGAAACAGGATATTTTTTTGCAGAACACTAATTTGATGATAGTAAATCAAACTGAGAAAGATTAAATTATATTTAGCTATATAGTTAATCATATGATGATTTAAATGAAAAGCAATGCACGAAATAGCAATAAAATTATTTTAAGATGCCTTAAAGCTTTTTTTTTAAATTAGTATTTAGAAAATTCTAACTAATAACATTTCGGTTTTTTGAAATGGTTAGATTAATATCTCCATTAATATTTGAATAAGTACTCAGCTTTTAAGGTAATTTTTAAAGCATTGACAAAGAGCAGTTCCTGTTATCTCTTATGTTTTGTAAAACGTAATAGAGAATAGAAAAATTGAAAGACAAATATCAGTCATCATAATTTTTCCATCAAAATTGATATAATGTTGTGTAAGCAGCAGATATAGAAGTTAACATTTAGAAGAAGATTTTTAACAATTCATGAAATTAAAATCCCAAATGGTTTCAGTTTAACAGAATACGCCTAATTCACATTTGTTTTATTATATAACCGATCACTCCAAATATGATTTAATATATTTGGAGTGAATGGTAATATTATAAAACAAATGTGAATTATGAATATTCTGTTAAACTGAAACCATTTGATTAATCAAAAATATTAATCAAAATAATATTTTTGACAGTTCGACAAAAATTTGTGAGTGATAAAAATACATAATTTAACAGCTATTAAGTGATCCTACCCAATATTATTTCGAAAAAATCATTAACAGCGAAAAATATTTGAATTTCATTACATTTTTGGAGATAAAATTAATTTATATAATATTTATGAATTCTTATCCAAAAAAAATCATTTCAGGCTCAAAAATTTTAAATATTTATAAAAAAAATCATAAGCCTTGCCACAGAGATAGCTTTAAGAACAGAAATATGGTTCTTTTCCTCTCTTTAAAGTTGTCACCAATTCGTAACTTCTGGTAATAGTGATAAAATATATTAACCTTTTTTCCCCCTATATTCTCTCAAATATAATTTAAAAAAATGTTTACCCTTTTTTTTTTTTTTTTTTTTTTTTTTTTTGAATTTGAAAATTCATAGTTTTTGTTTTTATCAATACGCCGTCGATTCGAAAATCTACTTACTATACTTAATTCAATTTATTTTTAACTTATTTATACAGGAGTTCACATTTTGTTGTGCAAAACAGTGTTTTAAACAAAAAAATCTGACTAATAATAATAATAATCATTGTTTTCCTAAATTGCAATATTTTCTATCCTAGAAAGCTATATAAATGTTTTCAACTGGAAGCCAAGTTTCGAGAAACCTGGGTAGCAGTGTTTGATAGGTTTGTGGTCAGATAGTATCTAAATACAATTCCTTACTTGTGAACTGGCAACTTCAGCTGCTTTCTTGTACGATTCTAAATTTGTTTCAACAACTAAACTTGGCGGGTCAGTTCTTATACCAAATCTGGCATGTTCATATGCTGCAGCGATGTATGCCCGTTTTGTCGTAGCCGATTCAGACAGAGCTGTAGCGGTGGCCACAAATATTAAGAAAGATAACAAAGTAACCATTTTGGGATGGACTATCTAAAAAAAATTGAAAATAAATAAATTTTTCATTTTCCAATTTAATTAAAGATCTTGAATTGTGAAATATATGCAATAAAAATTAAGGCAATTTGTAAATAAAAATGTAACTACAGCGAAATTAAAGAAACTGAAAACTTGCATACATTTGCTTAATTTTTTTAAGTGAGTAAAATATATTTTGAAACATTAATTTTTAAATGATAGATTAATTACAAAAAAGCTATTAAATAACAATAAAAATCAGTTACATTTACTAAGGAATAACGAACAAAATTAGAAATTGCAAATCTCGAATTCTTCACTTTTAGAATTGAAAATAACTTCAAATCACAGGTTGAATACATATCTAAGATATTCATATAATTATAGCTTAAATAAACTCTAGTTTTTTTTAAATACATTTATTTTATAAATCAAAGAGCATTTATTTTTGAGCAATAGCATTAAATGTGCACATTAATGAACAAACTAATATTAAATTATGTTTATTTAAGAACATAAGATAAATTAAAAATTGTAATTATTACATTCTTTACCTTTAGAAAAGTTTATAATTAACTTTTAGTAATTGGATATTTAAGTATTAATATAATTTTGAAATAAATTTACATTTTTGTAAATAAAGTATTGATTTTTAAAAATGAAATTACTTTATTTTTTTAAATAATAATTTCACGTGGTTTTAATTTATCATGATGAACCCTTTCAATACTGCGAGGATATATAAATCCCAGATAATGTTCAAAAATTAAAAAAGTATTCGCTTTTAAACTACTGCAGGGATATATATGCCCCAAGGAACTTTTTCAAATAGTATATTTTCTAAAAATCTGAAATTATGTAAACTTGTCCTTTTACTTATTTACAGCACATTTAGTTCAATTATACAGAAATATCTTCACTGGCCAAAAGTCGTATTGAAAGAGTTAAAACAATTGATAAAAAGTAAATCTATTTAAAATTGATGTAATTAAATATAAAGAAACATATTTCCAGTCGATATTTATCAAGAAGTGAAAGAAAATCTTTTTTAAGTCTATATAAAATATTTTATAAAAAGTCTATATAAAAATAAAATTTCTTAAAGTGTTATGTATTCTACCAATTTAAATATTACTAAAAAATCTGCAAACTTTATGTATCAATTCTACTTTTAACGATAAAGGATAACTTATCTATGAATTTAATATATACACATGCATGATATATATAGACAGTTTTCTAGAAAGTCTGTATAAAAATTTCTATAACTAAAATTTTGTTATATATATTCTACCACAATTTTAAAAATGTAATTCAAAAATTTACTAAATTCTATGTATCAAAGTCGATAATATTCTAGTATAAAACTTTTCTAAAGACTAACATATAATTCATGATCACTACAAAAATAAATATTTGTAATTATTTTTATGCTCTCGAAAGAGAAATACTTGATTTTTGCTTCTTAATTTTATATTCTGTGTGACATTTATTGACGAATAGGGGAGTTTGTTTTATGCGTCTGTAGTGAATTTTAGCAAACGAGGCTTAATCTGACTTGGATTTATAGTTTAAAGTGAATTACGAGTTATAACAAACACAATCCTGTTTGGTTGTAGAAATCAAATCCATGAGTTGTTGAGTTGAAAGCCAGAGTACAAAAAACAAAATAAGAGAATATTGCTTACATAGGAAAGTTAACAACCATGAAACACAAGATTCAATAATTTCTTTTTGTTTTCTGTTTGCTTTATAAGTAGAAAAGTATGGTAATATAATTCTACATTTCTCATGAAGATTAATGTATTATCAACATCATTGTATTAACTTGAATAATTTAATTAATTACTTCTTTAATTTTAATAACAACACATAAAATTGTATAAAAATGATTATTTAAAGAAAACATTTTGTATAAAAATTTTAAAGTTAAAGAAAAAGTATAAGATATTAAAAGTCATTCAAACATATTGCAAATCTTTCCAATTTAAAAGAAATTATAGAAATACTATTTTAAACTTTTATATATATATATATATATATATATATATATATATATATATATA
>JAPDSC010029817.1:36652-48341 GCA_026290005.1 Latrodectus geometricus | reverse complement strand
TTGTTTTCATATGAATTAATTAAAATCATATTTTAAAAATTCTTATAAATAATCTAGGTGAAAATCTACTTTAGGTCCCCTACTTGGCGCGTTTTCAAAATCGCCGATGCCATGGCGAAAATTCCACGGCTATTTCAAAGTGAAACTTAATTAGCGACCAATGAAAAGACTCAAACAAAAGAGTAATTAATGAGCATGCTCGAAAAACCGCATCAAATTCGCTAGTTGGCGAAGTAGGGGACCTAAAGCGCAATTTAACCATAATCTGATAATTAATTTCAATTATTTCAAATGAAATTTCCGAAAAATTAATTTGTAACCCAAAGAAAACAAAGGATTGGACAAAATGTACATGACGCATGTGACAGTTTAGGCAGACAAATTATAATCATTTATTTGAAAAGAATTATTTGAAAATCTTGATTAAAAAAGATTAAAGTAAATTATTATTAATTATAAAATCACCAAATTACCGTTTGATTCTCATCAAACATTGTGGGGATGGGGTTTCTTTGCTCCAATCGACACTCATTGTTGGATCCCATCTTGTACTCTCTGAAAAGCCAAAAGCAGCACTAAACATCGATGTTGTTGCTCCTGACACACTGACTACTAATACATCATTTTCATCTGTGCTTTCAGCCATTTTTTAATTATAGAAATGAAATTGATTTCAGATTTGACATTTAACACATACCACGGGACAAAACATCTATAATCAATGAACATCAAAAGTAAACAACTATTCAAGTGCCAACTTAGTTGTACTAGTGCCATTCAGACCTAAAGTAGTATATTATATTAAAAGGGGAAAAATCTGATTAACAATTAATTTACCTCAGAAAACTAAATTATTTTATTCATTTGTAAAAATTGTTTCATGACAAAGCTGATTTCGTATAGTTTATTAGAATAATATTTAAGCAGAATCATTCTACAATGTTATATATATAAATAAAGCTATTTTATTTTTTCTGCATGTAATCTTTTAAATATGGGCCCTCTGAAAAAAGTTTGTATGAGTTCACCAATTTTTTTTAATGTTTAACAAATAGCTTGTCATAATCATTTATTATATCTATATTGACAAATTATTAAGCATGTGCTCCCAAAATAGCGTGCTCTTTATCTGTATATTTATTTAAATATTACATAAACGAAATTTTAATTATTAAAATTTTGATATTTTTGTGTTCATTTATTTAAGAAATGCAATGATGGTACTCAGCTTGTTCACACCGATTTTGTTGAGCTGGTTATTAAATAATTACAATTTTGAAAATATTTTTTAAATATGTATACTATGAAAATTTCATAGTAAAATTATGAAGTATAATATGTTTTGAAAATGGAAGAGAATCCAATAAAGACTTGTTTTGCATTTTCATCAACTAAGTGAATGGGTAAAATATTTATGTTAAAAATACTTAGAATACGTAAATTTTTAAGAGATATAGAGTCAAATAGTAATCTAATCAACAAAAAAGTCTTCATGAACCACAAAATATTTAACTTTTATAATTGACATTAACAATTTTTCAGATTTCAATAATGGTAAGTAAGAAGCAGATATTTTGAAGATATTTATTTTAAATTATTTGTTAATTTAAAATCTAACACTTTTTTCTAATGGCCTGCTACCTTATTTGGTCTTCGAGGATCTTCGGCAAAACAAAGGTCGAAATTGATAGTAATTTATACAATGAGGCACTTAGTGAATATTCCTGTTTCACCCCCATAAAGGATGGGTCTTAGTAATTTAGCAGCAAGAATCAAGCAGAAGACTCTCAAGAATTTCCTTGTCATCCCCATAGATATCATTTCACATGATGGACATTGCAACTACGATCTATTTTACGCTCTCCAGCCAGCAATTTGAATGAAACAATTTTTAATTTATTGGTATCTACTTCACAATCTAGGCATATTGCTCTTGTTGTTCCAGGAATATGCTTGTTACTAGAAAATAAAAGAAGAAATAAAGGGAGTATTGAGAGGATGTATTTTCTTTCCTGAAATCTTTCTTGACAATCTATTGAATTTGACGATTTTAAAACTGGAATATTTATTTTAATACATTTGAATCAACATAAAAGTTTTACTTTTATTCTGTTAAGTTCGTGATCAATATAACAATCCACCTGGCTACTGAAAAAAAAAGGAAAACTTGTTGCATAACATTTTAAATTTTTTATCAACATATATCATTTTAAGATAAGTTCAATAAATTACAACGCAATTCATAATTTAGGGTTGTAATAAAATCATCATGAGAGGAAAGAATATGCAAGAATAAAAATGCATTAGAAATAGTCTAGGAAAAAAAACTTATTTTTATTTGTCACGATTTTGCTTATAAAATTAATGTTTTAATAAATCCATGTCCATAAAATATTCTCACTCAGATAATATGTTTTAATCTTATTATTCATAAGCATTGAAAATTAGCATGGCCTCTCTTATATACTAGTTGTAAATATTAAATGACATTGTAGACTCGTTAATGGTGAGGGAATTTTTATTAAACAATTTAAAAGAATATCAATCTTAAAATTCTCTGAACAAAATGAACAATTAAGTAACTCTCACAGCGCTACTAAGATTCAGTACTTTTTACTTCTAAAAGTGATCTATTAAAATCATTTCTTGTACTCTAATCCTACTGAACAGCTAAAAACAGTTTAAATCTGTTAAATTTCGAGTTGTGTTTTAACAATATCAAAAGAAATATTTACATCTTTCTTGACATTTTTAAAATTACGTCTCCAAAACATTTTTATCTAAATAATGGTTCTAATAATTTACTTCATGTTTATTATGAACTTCAAATTTATTCTACATGTAAATTTTATAAATTAGTAAAAGAAAATTTAACTATATATTTTCTAAGAAATATTATAAATAGGAGATTTCAATATCATTTATTTAGCATAATAACATTCAAATGGTATCTCATATTAATTTAGAAAACGAAAGTACAAAAAATTAAATCATGCAGATTAATAAATTAAGTACAATTTTATTAATAAAGCACCTTAATCTAAAAATAAAAATTATTTGAACAAAACTTAAGAAATTTAAAGTAATTTTTATGAAAAGCTACTTTATTTTTTACTGTATGCTGTCATTATTATGATACTTAAAGTATTTGAAAATAAATAACTAGTTTCGAGTGTCATTCTCATAGTAGATGCTGCCGCAGTCGACTTCCCCGTATCCGGTCCACTGCTAATCAGTTGATCATTATTTACATGAGACATATTTACTTAATGGAAGCTTTCATTACGAGAATTTTCCTTACTTGTCATACTTTGCATCATTTCAAATTTAATGAGATTTAATTTATTTTAAAAGTTCATGATTCATTGCAATCTATCACAAAAAAATATATGCACCCATGAGAAATCGAGTCACAACCACGAAACACGACAGAAACGTAATCTGGTAAGAGATGTGTAAATTATTTTACACATCTCCTACGGCACAAGCAATCCTAAGACGGATTGCTTGTGCTGTAGGGCTATGCATATGAATTTGTCGATTTCGATGGACGGCATTGTGACTAGAGAAGTCTTTGAGACTTAGACGGCAGCAATAGGAAGAGTTGTCAGAGTTTGAGAGAGGTAATAGGCCTCACAGTAGCAGATTGCTAAAAGAGGCTTATAAACCACCGCTTCGGACGGAGCGATTTGATTTTTGCTCCTTGTTGGCGATAATGGATCATGGAAGAAAGAGTATATTGTCGAAGAGGGTGAGGAAGGAACACAAATGAACGTGAGAACCACGCAATCAGAAAAGCGGTCGCTTCCGCACCACCAACATAACCACCTTCCAGGCACCCTGTGGTATCAAGGGAAACAATTCGGAGAAGAATGGCAGGCTCTGGTTTGCGAAGCCGACATCCATTAAGACGCTTACCACTTACATCTCTTCGTAGACAGTGTCGATTGGACTTTTGCTGAACTTGCGAGAGACTAGATTCTTGTAATCTTTATCGATGAATCTTGACTCAGTCTGCATGCTGATGATCAACACACTGGCGTTTAGAGGTGAACAGGCTAGTGATACGATCTGATATTTGTAGTAAAACGGCCTATAGCTAGAGATGCGAATTCCCGGGAATTTTGAAACTTGAAAATTTACTCGGGAATTTTGAGGGAATAAACTCAGCCAATTATATTTCATTTTATAGATTATTTTTCTGAATACGTAGGAAGTGAAGTGAAATAAAATTTGGCCTCCGTAAATAATTTTCAAGCAAAATGATACTTTGCTTAAAAATTTTCACTATAACCGGTTAGACTATACTATTTATGCCCTTTTGATTCTCGCCAAGTTGTGATTGCCAAGCTGGGCAAAACCAACTCGTGTTCTGATTGGTTTAGATCCAACCGACGCTCTGATTGGTTACCCCTTGGCACTGTAATCGGCGTGAACAGGAATGGCGCCAAAAAATAACCAAGTTCGCCAAAGGGCACCCTAAAGTATAGTTTTACCCTATAACTATTCATAAAAGCAATGAAAAGCATGAGATATTAGCATTAAAATTGTAAAAAATATGGTATTGAAAATTTCTTCCCTAAAATACCTAATAACCGGGAAACAAATAAATAAAGCTTGAGAGCCAAAATGTTGTGAAGCCAATGTTTCTCTACAATTTTAAAATTATGTTTAATGAAATTATGTGAAAATAAACTGAAAATTTTTATTTGATCAAAAATAACATTGTTTCACTGGGATACAAATAGTGATTCTTTTCTTCATTTTTATTTTTCTATTATCAGCTCTTTTAAATTAAAAAAAAAAATTATTATTTTTTACGATCGTACTTTATAAAGTAGTCTTAAGTTTTCATGAAATCGAATTGCTTTATCTGAAAATTATTTCACTTTAATTTTCTATGAATTTTAATTTTTAAAAAAATAATGTATTCCTAAATTTTCTCGGACCTTGCATATTAAACTAAACACTCAACATTTAAAAATAAAAGAGTATAAAGCCAAGCTAATTGCTTTCAGTTTCGACTTTAATTTTATAATATTCTTTGATTTTAAATATTGAAAAAAATTGTTGACATTTTAAATTTACCAGTGATATAGAAAAATATTGTTTCTGCTATTTCTTTAACTGAATATGTGTAAATGGTACACAGATTTAATCACACAATATGTAAATGAAAGTAGGAGTTGGTACGACATGAAAGTTGTGAACAAAAAAAAAGCTCTTCCAGCGAGTCATAATTTAAAATTATGTCTTGTAGGAATGAATGTGGAAAAAAGTCTTAGGGTAATGTGTCTTTTGATGCAATATTAAAAGCAAACTAAGAGATGAAGAAAGTGCAAATTATATGCAAACAGTTGTGACTTTGTGTTATTTTAATAATGGTACCACGTGAAAGTCAACTAATACTGAAATATAATCAATGTTAAAAAGTTTTCTTTTTTCGGAAAAAAAATGAATGAAATATTTTGCTTTTCTTAATAAATTTCTAAATATATTATCCACAGTAAGAATACAGTTTTATCAAAATAAATGAATTTTATCAAATTATCATTTGATGCTATTACAACAATATTTTCAATATTATTGTAAAAGTATTTAAAAATTCTAAATACCTTTTTTAAAAAGAAAAAAATATGTCTAATATTTTTCGCTAAACTTGTTTTTTGGCCGCTTAAGTTTTCTTGCATTTATCATTCATTGTTAAAAGAGTCCCACTTTATTGTAAACGCAATGGGTTGTGTTTAAATATAATCGGCTTATAGTTTCCCTTTGAGTATACAAATTCCATTTATTTTCCTTATAATAGATTTGTTAGTGAACATCTAAGCTAATAAGCTTTCATTGCACATTCTCTATTATTTAAAAAAAGGCAAATATAAGAGAGAGATATAATGGTTTTCATTGTTGTTGATGATACTTCTAGAATTTTTTTCTTCGTTATTTGAAGAAAGTCAATTATGTATACAGTTTTCTATACTGTGTTTCTTTACCATAAGAACTTACATAAAAACTTTTCATTTTCCAACTGTAATAATCGTCAAAATTATGTAAAATTTGCATTTATTGGAATGTCCAAATTTCTAATTTGCTTTTGAATTAATAATTATTTTGTTGTTGTACATACCCGAGATTAGAGGAGAAATATTCATTTTAATAAATAAAAAGATGTTGCAAATGATATTTATATTAATGAAAGTTAAAACAAAAATGAATAGATATATAAAAGTGTCTGCACAAATTAAAATTTTTTTGTCCAAATATGGCAAATTTAGATTTTGAAAAATAACGACTTTTAAATATAATGAAATAAATGTATTATACAAATAACGGAATTTATAAAAGTATTTAAATGAAATAAGCTAGCGTCAAAACAAAATTTCAATTTACCTGTAATTTTGAGATGCGCTAAAACTGCAAACGTTTTTTCAATCCTATTATACATATCTTTATTTATAAAGGGAAATTATTATCACCGTATTCTAGAATTATTAGCAATTTCTCAATAGTAACTTATAGCTATTTAAATTGACAAAATCAAAATTAATTATTAACAATTTACTCAAAAGTAACATTTATAGTTACTTAAATTATCAAAATCTTTTAATATATATATTATTAAGGTTTATTTTGTTATAGTTTGTCGGATGACGTGTAGCGCTTAGGTGGGGAAGGAAGGAGTACTTAATAAATATTTACAAATTTATTTACATGTAGAATTATTTACAGACATCCAGCTCTTTCATTGCGAGCTCCTTCATAAACACTCTCTCTCTTTTCAACTACATATACATCTCTTTACATGACATGTTAACTACTGCCATCTAGTGGCCACTTATTATTTTTTAAATATTACAGCTTAATGTTAACATTCGGCCAGACTGACCGATTAATCTCCTGATTAATACAAACGATACTTGTAGACATTTATAAACTAAAAATAATACAAAAACTTCAAAAAATCACAAAATAAAAATATACATACTTACAAATCTTAACAATTCTTCAGTAGACATACTTACTATTTTTTAACCATCAAATTTAACAAAAGTTTAGAAATTACACTAATTTTACATTTGCTAACCTACTTATAAAAAGAAAAGAAATAATTAGTACATATGATGAGGAAATTATACAGTATGTTCAATAGAAAATATCATAAAAGTTCAGATTTTCTTTAAAGTTTTCAGTACGTTTTGAGTTGAAGTACTTCTCACTGGTGTTGCTCTGACGAATCTAGTTAAATTATCTATTATTATAAGTAATTCTTAATTTCCTCTACAAGTTTTAACAAAAGGGCCTAGATGATCCACATGAATGATAGAAAATGGACATTTCCCTGGTGCAATTGGGTTCAGAAACCCCTGCTTTTTTCCTCCTGGAACTTTGTTCAGCAAACACTCAAAACACATCGAAATATGTTTTCTTACGTAACGTTTCATAGATGCAAACCAATATAATTCTTTTATTTTACTAACAGTTCGATCAACAGAAGAATGTCCCATGAGGTCGTGGAATCTAACTGCTATACTTTTCCTCATTGATTTAGGTATTACATAAAGTAAAATTTCTTTCTCCTTAATCTTTTTTTTTTTTTTTTATAAATCTTATTCTGCTTGAAAACATATCCTTCAATCATTTTCTTTTCGGATTCGGACCTGTCATCTTCATTCTTCTTGTATACATCTATTAATTTACGTAGTTCCATGTCTGAATTTTGCATCATTAAACCTTGTTCTTCTGTAGTCAAAGTAACACAAACTTCAAATTTTCTTTCAATAATACTGTGCAAAGTATCTTCTGGCTCTTCAACAGCTGCTCTGCTTAGTGCATCTACGTGTTTCATTCGTTCACCTGGCCTATGTCGGATTTCAAAATCATATTCTTGCATAAGGTTAAACCATCTTGCCATCTGAGGATTTGATGACTTATTAGTGTTTAGATACACGATTGCTTGACAATCTGTGATGATAGTGAACTTTATTCCTATCAGAAACTGCCTTAACCTTTCTAATGTCCACACAATTGACATTAACTTTAATTTACTCGAATGGTACTTTTGTTCAGTTTCCGTAGTTTTCTTACTAACGCAATAAACCATCCTCCAATTCCTTTTACTATCTCTTTGAAACAATATTCCGGCCAATCCAATTGAACTTGCGTCACAATGCACCTCGGTTTCATTTTCAGGATCATAATGAGCGAGAATCAGTGCTTTAATGAGATTACTCTTAAGTTCTTCGAAAGCCTCACTTTGTTCTTTTTCCCAAACAAATCTTGCATCACTTTTCGTAAGTTCAGATAGTGGTGCTGCTTTGAGAGAATACTTAGGAACAAATCTTCTAAAGAAACTAGTAAGTCCTAAAAATCTTTGGATGTCATGCGTATTTTTAGGAACAGGAAATTTTTCAATAGCAGCTATTTTACGTGGTCCAGATTTCAAACCATCTTTACTAAGTATGAAACCAAGAAATTCAGTCTGTAACTTTCCAAATTCACATTTTGGTAGTTTTAAAGTTAAATTGACTTTTCTTAAGCACTCAAATACTTCAGTAAGGTTCTGTATCATTTCGGTCCATGTTTTAGCTGGAATCAATATATCGTCTAAGTAACACAGTACTTTTTTGTTGAACAATGGACCCAAAACAAGATTCATGAGTCTTTGGAATTCTGCTGGAGCATTTGCCAATCCAAAGATCATTCGCTCGAATTGACCTGTATCATCTGGAGTTATGAAAGCAGTTTTCAATTTGGCTTCTTCAGTCAAAGGTAACTGTAAATAACCATTAGCTAAATCCAAAGTAGTATAAAACTGGCTTCCTCCTAGACATTCTAAAATGTCATCAATTTTGGGTAATGGAAATTTATCTTTGACAGTTTGAGAGTTTAATTTTCTATAGTCAATAACCAGTCGCTGTTCTCCGGTCTTTTTCTTAACTAATAATACAGGACTGGAGTAAGGAGATCTTGTATCTGTAACTATTCCATGTTTCTTCCATTCGGATACAATTTCTTTTACGTGTTTCCTCTCTTCAGAATTGGTTTTATACGGTTTTTGAAAAGTTGGCTTACTCCCATCTACTTCTTTAATGTCCATTTTGCATAAATTCGTGCAGCCTAACTCGCAAATGTTTAAAACAAAACAGTCTCGATACTTATTTAATAAATTCAAAAGTTCTAATTTTTTATCACTATCTAAAGATTTGTCGAAATTTATATCTTTCATTAATATAGGAGACTTCTCCTTGTTAATTGTTATAATTTCAACTTTTTCATCATCAACTTTTTCATCCTTGTTAATTGTTATAATTTCAACTTTTTCAACTTTATTGGATCGGGATAAGCTTTCCTCACTTACTTCCATTCCCCTACCTAAACACTGATCTTTCCTAATTTTTAAGTTAAATTCTTTTTTATTTATTACTGGTATAACAGTTTCACCGTTAACTATTTCAAGAATATAATCGAAATTCTGTCCTATACTTTTGACTAAAATTGCCCCATTAACTATCGAATTTTCGGTTTCTTCAATTTTTGCTCTAATTAGATTAATTGATTTACTTTCGATTTCTGTCTCATTTAATGCTTTTAATTTAACTGCATTTTCCTTAATATCTACTTGAATTTTAGAGAAAACGTTGTTATTTGAGTATCCAAATTTTAGATACCCCCAATACATGTAAAAGCAATGTATGGTAAATCTAACCATGTTCTACCTAAAATTAAATCGCATGATTGGGAATTATCTTCTACAATTAATAAAGGAATACTTTTTCCAACTACATCGTCTATACGAATATTTACTACAGCTTTTCCAAGAGCGTTAGTCACTGGATTATTTTGATTTCCAAAACCGAATAATTTACTGCTATCTGGTGTCAGATTCAGATTCATTTTTATTGCAATACTTTCTTTTAAAAGGCAACAACTACTTCCTGTATCAACTAACGCAATCACCTTATTCCCATAAATATAAACATCTTTCAAGTAGTTCGTAGGCGCTAACGATGCACTTGAATGAGAATTGTTTTGTGACTGACGGATAAATTATTCCCCTCGCGCTTTTCATTGGTTTCATATTTATACGTTCGCTGAGAATGACCATATTTTTTACATTTCTTACAGTAACCAGATGTCTTCGGCAACGGGCATTCACGAGCTATATGACCATAATCATTACAATTAAAACATTTAAATTCCCCTTTCTCATTTCGAATATCTGAGCTGACTGACTTTTTTCGATGAATACTTTTATTTTCACTAAATGGAAATGATTTCTTTTCTACCTGAAATTTTTCATTACGATAATTATAATTTGACGAGTTTCGTAATTTATAATCGTTAATAGATCGAACATTATCATAATTATCCAATTTATCCGCTAATTGATCAGGAGTATTAATTTTAGGCCATTCATCCACAAAATGTTCACGAGTTGTTGAATTTACTTGTTTCTTCAATTGTTCAGTAACAATTAATTTTTTTAAACTATTAAAATCTGAAATCTCGAGACCCGTTATCCATTCCTCAAAATAGTTTTGTAATTCGAATGAATAATCCTTCCAAGTACTTTCTGGATTTTTAACATGGTTTAAAAATTTCAATCTAAACTTATCAGCACTTAATTTATATCTCTTAAGCAATAATGATTTTACATACTTATAATTATTTGCATTATCTTCGTTTAAACGCGCAATTAGTTGCGTAATTTCATAAGGGAGCAGTCCTAATAATTGTGACACCCAATTGTCTTCACTTAACCCAATAAGTCGTGCCTGCCATTCAAATAAAACTAAATAAAAATTTATATCTCCATTTTTCACTTTATATTCGTGCATTAACTTTCGAAAATCTATGTGTACGTTTTTACTTTCATCGTTGTTACTTAAATCCGAAATATTTGCATTTTGGACTCTCTTTTCGATACGTAAACGTTCAAGTTCATACTCACGGTCAGCCAACGTTTTGGCGTCTTCAATATAATCCTACTTAATAAACTTTTACTAAACTCTTCATCATACGTCTCTGATTCCGTTATAATACGTTTCAAATCAATTATTTTAGCATTTTCAGGTACTGAGAGCCCTAATTCTGTTGCTAATTCTATTAAATCTACTTTTTTAGCCTTCCCCCAAAAAAAGCCATACTTTACTAATTAAAATACTTAATTACTTGACATATAAAATACTTTATCAATGACGAAATTATTACTTCTGCTTTGCCTAAAACGAAACTAATTGTTTCTTTAAAAACGAAATTACTTTTTGCAAACGAAATTAAGAAAATACTTTATACTTAAATACATAATTCTTAAATCTCGTTCACTACTTTATAATACGTTACTAAATACGTTAATACACATTTCAAAACGAAACAATTAAAATTCGCCTGCCTGAATTCCGAAGCATCGCGAGTTATCCCACTTCTGATTTATTAAGGTTTATTCCGTTATAGTTTGTCGGATGACATGTAGTGCTTAGGTGGGGAAGGAAGGAGTACTTAATAAATATTTACAAATTTATTTACATGTAGAATTATTTACAGACATCCAGCTCTTTCATTGCGAGCTCCTTCATAAACACTCTCTCTCTTTTCAACTACATATACATCTCTTTACATGACATGTTAACTACTGCCATCTAGTGGCCACTTATTTTTTTTTAAATATTACAGCTTAATGTTAACAATA
>JAPDSC010029817.1:26506-36552 GCA_026290005.1 Latrodectus geometricus | reverse complement strand
AGGTCTGTAGTCTCCAAACTCTACACAATTGACCGCCATTTTTTTCCAAATGTTCTATGAAATTTCTATTGCCATACATAAAAGAAGAAATCATTTGATAAGTGGATTTTTTTTTTAACTATTAAATTTTCTAAGAAATTTCAAATTTTTCCACAATTTTAAAAATTTGGGCACCTTGAAAATTCCTAGGAATTTTTCAAAATTTTCATGGGGGGAGAAAAAACCCGGTTTATTTCTGGGAATAAACTGGGTTTTTTCCTCATCCTTACAAAACTACATACAGCAATTTAGGAAGGCGTGATTGTGGGGAACATTTTCTTGGGATACACGATCATCTGTATTCACTCTTCATAGCTCTATGACGACTCGCGTATACGTGGATGACATTTTAATGCCGGTTATGCTGCTTATATTATTCAACCGCTCAGGTGCCATTTATCAGCATGACAACACTTGGCCAAATATTGCCTGACTCTCCCAACAACGACTTTAAAAGATACAACGTACATCCGTGGTCTGTCCAGTCACCAGACCTCTCGCCAATAGAGCACTTGGGACATGCTTGAAAGGGAACTGCATCCATTTCGAAACACTGGTGAATTAATTGAAAAGTTACAAAGATTTTAACATGATATTCCAAAGGAGGCAATAAATGACCTAATTAAATCAATGCCTAGAGGTGCTTCGGCTTGTATACCACAGTGGTCGTTACACCAACTACTAATTTGTAATCTCTTTTTTCTGTCATTATTTCCTCACTAAAACTACCTCTGATTTTGAATTTCTAATTACTTGATTATCTACACATACACTAAATACATGTTAAGTTTTAATGATAACCATTCATTTCTTTCTGGGTGCATATATTTTTTGTGGCAGAGGGTACATCGATTTATGAAATATATTATAAAATTAATGAGAAAGTATTTCTTAATGAACAAGTAGATAGTAGAATTTTAGTTTTTCAATTTTATGTAGGTAATCATTAAAAATTTAGTTATAAAAACTGTACGTTTTTTTTACCAAGAATATTATTAGTAAAAAAAGTTTCTAAAGTCGAAATATAATAAATTTATTTAATAAAATCTTAGTAAAAAAAGGTAAATTTGTTACTTTTCTGAATCTCATATTTTTAATTACAAAATCTTCTAATTTCTAAATTTGAATTCATTAGCTTTATCACTACATTAAACGGGTCATAATGAATATTATTATTATATCTCCTCTATAATAAAATTTTTTGTTTCTTAATAATATTATTAATTTAAACATTTCATCCGTTAAGTTTAAATATAAGCCATTTTATTTTATTCTTTTTGAATGATAACTAAGAAAATTTAAGACAAATAATCAGTCTGTGTTTTAGGCTGGTCATAATACAAATATATAATAAATATGCATAAATATATAATAAAAATCTTGATTGAAAATCTTAATTAATTATTAGTCGATATCTATTTTTGAAAATCAAACATTTTATAAGGAATCCTAGTAAAAGAAATAGTTACCAGCTTATAAACGAAATATTAATATACGCACCTGGTCATCCAAAATTAAAACCATGAAAAAAATTAATATAATAATAATTTCCTTTAGGGATTACGGATTACCCTTCAGAGAAAATTGGTGATCAAGTTGGACGAAACTAAGCAACTGTAATGCGGATCTGTAATCGCTAAATATAGAAAGGATAGATTGACCGTCGGAATTAATTGCACCTATCGTTGCACTAACATGATGAAATAATGCACAGTGTGCAGATGGCAGTAATGGATTGCTTAACCACATCAGGAACACAGATACAAATAGCACAACATATTCGGTCTGTTCAAATAATTCAATGTCTGCTCATATCAGAAAACTACTAGAGCCTAACTTTGGACTAGATACAGGGAAATATGATTGGGCTACAATAACCTTTTATCGTCATTTTTAGCTGAATAGAATGTCCACAAAGCATTCATTACTTCACCTGCCCTTGAAATACATTTAATTTAAAGTTTTAAAACCACAAGCATTTGATTCGCTAATGGTGAAATGAACGACGGATATGCAAAGCGGAAAGGAGCGATATTATCTATACTGAGAAATCTTTATCCAGTATGTACACCAAAATGGTCAGATTCGAGTTTGGAGATACTGAGTGATGAGAGACTCCTCAACTGTTTCTATATGCATCGTCACACTGGCCCAGTACCCGGTATCATGGTTTGGGGTTTTTTTAATTTCACTCCCATATGCGTCTACGCATTGCTGGTACACTGAGCTAAGTTGGAAGCCGAACAATTAGCACTTTGATTTTCAATATTCGAAGATTTGAATCACACCTTGTATTTGGATGTTGTTAAGACTTTGAAATCCGCTTAAAACTGTAGGTCCCGGTCTGATTAGACCTAGTAAGCAAAAAATAATTGTTGAAGTGACAAACAAATCAAACACTGATAAATTGTATAACTATCTCCATTTAACTAGTAGCATCCAACTTTGAACTAAGCACAAGGAAGTATATTGATACTAACACGACTGAACAGACAGCGTTACATATTTGAGGTGTTGGAATTGATGTTGACCCTATGCCTTCAGCGCTTGCCAATTTGCAACAGGATGATGCGTGACCACAAGTAGCACACCGTTTTTTTTTTATTCATCAGATTGAATTGCTTTCATAGCATGCTTGTACATCCGAGCTATCGTCAATCGAAAACATGTGATCCATGCTAGCACAATAACTAGCCCGGGATACGATATAGCATAGATACCATACAGCATAGATTTCTATATTCCAAGAATACATGCAAAGATTCTTTTTGATTCCATTCCCATCAAACTTCTTTAAATGGAAATAAATTAAGTCCTCTGAATGTTAATTATGCACAGGGTCTCTTAATACGGTGGTCTTTGGTTAACTAGTAGTTGAATTAACAGTCTTTGGAGCTCACTCCAATCTATTGTCGCCACGTAGTTTTATCAAGTCAATTAAATTTTACTGAACACAATCAAACAATATCTTCTAAAATTTGCTGAATGCATAATGATTATAGTGTCCTGAAACACAAAACCATGAAGTAGGATTTCAATTAAGTTCTTGCGTTACCTTTTCTGAGCGTTACTTAAATTCAAACTCAAATGCAGAAATATTTTTTTTTGGTTTTTCACTTTGTACGTGGTGTACATGCTTACTTTTTTGTAATTACTGCATGTGTTATAAAATTATTGAATTGGCAAAAAATTGCGGACTTACTTAAAACTATAAAATTTTATAAAATAAAGAGCATGCAAAAAAAGTTTTGTATTTAAAGAAGAATTATGGATGTTGAATGTACTAAATTAGAAGAAGAAGCTAGAAAAAGGCGTGAACGCTTAAAAAATCTTAGAAATCGTGTTACTAATAATGAAGAATCGGACAATTTGAATAATAATGAAGAACTTCCAAAGATAGAGATGATGTATGATGTTTTAAATGAAAGTATTTTAAAATGTTTGATAGAGTTTAGTTTTCTTGTATGAAACTGATATTTTCTAGTAATTGTTTCAGAAGGAAAGATTCTTTTGTTTTTCATATCTTTTTTAATGTATATTTTTTACATCTTGTAACATATTTCTTCTTACTTGCTTTTGTGTTTTACAGTTTTTTATGAATTTGCATGTGGAAAAGCTTTAGGATTACAATTATATTTAATTAGAAACACTTTAAAAGGACCTATTTTTTGGCAGCTATAAACATAAAATAGCAAGCAGCTTAAAACGATAGGATATCAATAATAAAAAGCTTTTAGTATTAAAATAGTATTAAATACAATCTAAATTTCCAATTTAATTGCATGATAATAAAAATGAAAGAAAGAATAACGCTCTGTGGCACCATAAACTGCACTGGAAACCATTTCTTAATTATTTTTGTACAGTGGTTGGCCATTAGCGAAATATTTTCATTTAAATCACCGGGTAAAATATACTTTAAGGGACTACTTAGCGGAAATTGTCGATTTTTTTGCCAAATTATTTTCATGAATGTTGAAGAATCAAGATGGCGTTGAAAAAACCAGAGCATGAATCATAATTATACTAATTAATGTAACAAAATGGAACCAAGTTGGCAAGAAACAGATAGGCTAGCCAAATCATCAAACATTAATGAAGAAGGAATTTTTAGTCTAAAAAATTCTCTTATTTGAAGTAAATGCTTTAGATTTCTTAATGGTTAATTCCCAATTAATGAAATCTGGTATCAACAAAGAATTGGCAAACAACAAAAATCACTGAAAATCAAGAATCATTGAAATTGGAAATATACATACTCCATTATGACAAAAGAAATACCATATAGAACTACCAAAGAGTGTTGTTTTTTTTTATTGTACCAATTATTCATATCAAGTATGTCAGTTTTTTAAACTGAAGATTTTGTTGCCAATTATTTTGTGATCTCTCTAAATGGAACAGTACCATTATTTACATGAATTTTAAATCTAATTTATATTCTACCATGTATTCAGTCCCCACAGAATAATGCCTAAATTTTCTCAAATTAATATGACTTGCATGTAATTTCTTCCTCCTAAATCTCTGTTATTGCTTTTAAATAGCATACAAAGTGCTTTCTCATCATAGTATTTTTGCTACATAAATTTTTTGAGAGACATCCCTAAATGATGAATAGCTATATTTAGAATGTATTTTTACAACTTTTCAGATATTTTAGTTTACTATAGTTACATTTCATATCTACAATTTCAGTTACAATCTAACACAGCTTCATTATGAAATTATATTAAATCATATTTTCTTCATGTTTTGATAAATTAAAAATTCTCAACATTTTTGCTGTGATTAATTTGGAAAAAGAATGACTAAAAATTAGCTGCCAGTGCAGGCTATAAAATGTGCCAAATTAGCTTAAACACATTATGATAATGTGTTTGAATGTTTACCTTTTCTTGACTAATTTTGAATTTTTTATATAATTTGGTAGCTTATAGCCTTTACTGAAAATCAAATATTTTTAATTATCATTGCTAATTAATAAAATTTTGTTATAGAAGTGAATGAGATATAAAAGAAACCAGTTATTATTATATTTGTAGTTTTATTAATATATATACACTTTGCATTTTTCAGAGCAAATTTTTGAAAACTGTGCTTGTGAACTTGCAGTATAAAGATGTTTACTCAAATTAATTTTTTATGTTAAACATTTGAAGAACATGTAAAACATGTTCTTCAGTTATAACTTGTGATTGCAATATTTTTCAGTAAAAGTTTTCTGAAAAACTTGTATATATATTAACTATCTAATTGTAAGTAAATTTTTTGAAATAATATTTTTTGTTTCTTATATCAAGTTAGACCTGTTAAATTTGTGTTTTGTACACTAACTGCTTATAATACATATTTTATAAAAGTACTTGCATTTATTTTCCACATAACTCTCGAATTTCTGGGATAATTTCACCAAATTTAAGCTTTATAATTTTCTGCTTGTTGAGAAAAATAGTTTTTGTTTTGTCCTAGCAAACCAAGAACTATAGGTAGAGTGCCATAATCCTATAGAAGATTAAAACACTTCACCTACAGTTTTTGATTTGCTTAGACAAACTGTTGCATATTGAGCATTAATAAATTTAAATTCAACTATCATTGTTGGAGGAGGTAAAAAAAGAGGATAAAAAATGTCAGATTAGTACTCTTGTTTTCAAGTTCACTGGAATAATGCATGATAATTGCACTAGTATTTTAATTTAGCAGATTCTAACATCCTTATGGCTGAGAGAGAATATTTAAAATTAAGTTAAGAGGGGATATTAGTTTGGAATCTATAATTTATGATATCACGGAGATGAATAGTAAATCAATGTTTCTTCTTAATAGAAGAACAGAAAATATGTAAGCATTTGAAAATATTAAAATGTTAATAAGATTATGTAAATACAAGCATGTAAAATAGCTCAGGTGTTGTGACACTAAATTGCTATATTTGGCAAAATAATTTTTTCCACAACTAATTGATGAGATAATCTGTAAGTAAATATATTGATTTAAATGTATTTTATATCTTTTATACATTAAGTTTTGTAAATGTAACAGTAGTTTTTTGAAGCATATTTTTTTAGGATTAATCAATTAAAAATAAATTATAAAAATCATTATTTACTCTTAGTGTTTGATTGATGACCAATATCTAATAGCACTGAAAGGATGCTTTTTGAAAGCCAATGTCAATTCTAGATTCATTAAAAATAAATTTAATGATAGAAATATGTTGTTCATGCTTTTGCTTTATTGCAAATGAGCTACATTTTACTATAATTTACTTTTCAATATATATTTTGATAATTTACAAATTAGCATTATCTCATAAAGTACTATTGTGGTATAGAAATAAAAAAAATATCTAGACTTATGTTATTCAAAATTTAAAATTTTGTAAAATCATGAGAAAATTAAAAATCAATCTTTATATTGAACATATAATTAAGATTTATGTGACTTGTATTTTTATAACTTGATTATAAATATTTGATTTTAAGAAATGGATGAATATGAATTTTATAACATTTTATTTGAGAGAAAAAAATATGTATCAAAATTGTTTGTCAACTGAACATTGAAATATTTTTGTGAAAATTAAATCACGAATCAAATTAAAAATAAGTTAAATTTTTGCAGTGATTCATTAAACAATATTGACATTGGTAAAATGGTAATACACATTTCTTTCATTCTAATTTTGAAAAATAAAATTTCTTTCTGTAAGCGAAAAAATTTTAAATGAATAAATTCTATATAATCAAAATAGTGCCTTCATGTAAAACTTTTTTCCAAAAATTGAAAGTAATAGGATATTTTAACCAATCCTTCATGCCTTCAGTGGGTTGATAAAACTGAATATCTAGTATGCTTGGAAACTAAACACTGAGAGTTTCATCTTAAACTCACCATTTAACTAAGACATATACTTTTCACCTCAGAGTCCTCAATCAAGAAAACAGATATAGACACTTTAGGTCTTGGCCCCTTAATGGGCTGTTGCGTCACAGAGTTTAATTTAGAATATCTAAACAAAAATTAAAATTGTATTAGCATGTTTTTTAAATTTCAATTAATTTATTATGATAGTTTTTTTAATTCATTTATTTCCTCATTTTAACTTTTGAGTATGAAGATTTTAATAATCATTCTAATTGCAGACCAATATTTCGCAATTATACTCCCAATGATGAAGAATTGCGATTGAATCAGTTACCTAAAGCTAAACCTGAATCAGGTAATTTTTTGAATTATGTTTTTATTGTATTTTGATCATATTAGTAGGCATATAATGAGAATACATTTTTATATTTAAGAATACACATTTAAAAAATTTTCTTCTGTCTTAGTATATGTTCTAAATTTCTCATAATAATGTATAAGTTCAATTATATTTATAATATTTATGTAATCAGTTAAAATGTTTGAAAACATATTAGCATGTAAATTTTATTAAAAGGTAAATATGAATAATTTGTTTTCTTTTTGGTTACTAAAATCAACTTTTTTACAATTTAAAGCTTCCAATTATTGCATTTAGCAGTCTTGTTTTAAGAAATTGTTTCATGTTCCTATTTGTTACTATTTTAAATATACTGAGACTTTATTGAAATTTCAAAATTGTTTAATTAAATTTTTTTGATAAAATGTAGACATTGATTAATTGCAATTTTTTTTAACTATGCCATTTATCTTATTATGTAATTACATTCCTTTTAAAAATTCATTTTAATAAAAACATTTTTAAAATATGTGATTATGTTTAAGTTGAAGAAGTGTTGTCAGTAAATATGGGAATTAAATTCTATTATTTTTCGTTTAAAACATCTTCAAAGATGAGATTTCAATCTCTGCTTATTTTAGGACACAAAAGTTTAATCTTAATAGCATCTCTCTGTTAATTAAATTGAGAATTTATTGATCTACAAAAATATATCTTGGGTACCAACATGATTGGTAATTACGTTGGGACACAAAATGTAGTTGATAAACAAGCTGAAAGTCTATTTTTCCAATAGAAATTATTTTTTTCTTTCTAAATAGTGATGTAAAAAATTAATAAAATTGGAATTTAAATAGAAAAGACTGAATTACCTTTAAAATATTTCTAACAAAAATCATGGGCATATTTTAAAAGGAATATCAAATTACTATGAATTTTTCAAGTATGATGCGTTTCCAAGTTTGGAAAGGCACATTTTTATTTACAATATCAATAATAATATAAAGAGATTAATAATTTTATGATTTATTTATTTGGAAAATGAAATGAGTTTGTGAAAACAATTTACTTCATACTTGTTTTCAAGTGAGTGAAAACTTTTTTTCAATGTGAGACTTTAATGTCTGCTTAATCTCTCTATATAAGGACAATAAAAAACCATTTGACTATGTCTAAGTTAGAGAAAGAAATGGCAAATATGTTTACTGAAAATTTAGATAAATGAAAAAGTATTAAAATTTTAATTTCTATGCCCAGAATTTTTTTTTCAGTGCTTAAGAAATTTATAAATTTATTTACCACATTTTTAATCACAAATATATAATTCTGAATGTTTTTATATATTTGATTGATAATATTGGTATTTCTTTCATTTATTAATCATATTTAATGGCTAATAAATAAAATAAATGCCAATCAGAGAAATTGGTACTGCGACAAGTGCTTTAAACTGCGAGTTATTGCAATGGAATGTATTCTTTCGATTTTATTATGTAACCTGATGTTCACATGCATGAAATTTGCTTGGAGTTTTAGAACCCTTTTAGATTTTGCTTTGTTTTGTATCTTTCATTTATGGTTGAAATTTAAGAGCTTGAAGTTATATCTTGATTGGAAAGTATATCAAATTTAAATTTAAGTGCTTGAAGTTTATTTTGTTTTGACAATTTATAGTGTATTCAACTAAATACTTTGAAGTGCCAAAAATAATTAAATAACAGCAGGGCTCGGAGTTGTCCTGATATTCCTGAAATTCCTGATTTTTTAAAAAACGTCCTGAAATGTCCTTATTTTTCAAAATAAATCCTGGAATTCCTTAATTTTTTATTACATTCTTTTGAAAGTTTAATTTCAATTAATAATTTTATATTTTTCAGTTGTAAATTTTTCTTTCAGTGGAATATATTTTTTCTTTCAACTGCTTTCTATGCAAAAAGAAAGAGAAAAAATTCCCCCTTTTTTGTTCTCTTTCAAACCAGAAATACGGTTGCCATACATTCGTCTCCGCCTCGTTTTCAGCCATTGCTCACACATGACTGAAGTCAAAAAAATATAGGTTTGGGTTTACCATTAATTTCTATTTTGTGCCTTTACAGACAAAGATTCTGGTTTTAGTAGTGCACAACTATTTACAATGATATCGAAATTGTGAGAATTATTGGCCTTCGTTTATGCACACGCGTGAAATGCTTATCACGCCATTTTGAAAGATTTTGATGGGTGTTTTGAAGAATGTTTATTAGCAAGCTCAGAATTTTTTTTTGAAAACAATTAATTTTCTTTTAAAAATGCCAAGGAAAACGAAATTTTCCGACAAATGGTTGGAACTGCAAGATGGGAATAAATGCCTAATTGAGACATAGCCGAAGTGTTGACGATGTTCATTCTGCCGAGTGCTTCGTAAGCAAAATCAAATTCAGTGTTTCAAATATGGGTTTTAGACAAGTGCTTGCGCATGCAGATCGATTAAAACACAAGAAAGCTGGGAACTGTTACAAGAATCAAAGACTATTTACTATCAAGTCATCAACTTCACCTGAATCCTCGATATCGACTGTAATAGTGAATAACAAATCATGGCTTCCCAAAACGACATCAGAGAAAACCATTAAAGCTGAAACCATTTTAGTTTTGGTGGCAATAAAAATAATTATTCTCTTTCATCTTTGAATGGTTTAGCTAACATTTACGGAGAAATTTTTGATGATTCCTCCATAGCAAAAAATCTCAAATTATCTGACAAAAAAGTCAGGTATATGATTAATTTTGGATTAGGTCCGTATTTCAAAACTCTTTT
>JAPDSC010029817.1:0-16506 GCA_026290005.1 Latrodectus geometricus | reverse complement strand
TATATATATATATATATATATATATATATATATATATATATAGCAATAAAAAGAACTTTTAAAATAATGTAAACCATGATTTTATAAATTATGTTGAAAACATTAGAGATTGTGCTAAATAAAAAATTATGTGTGTATTCTCTAATCACATATTTCTCAGACAATACATTATTTAAGATAATTTTGTATCTGTGATTGTTAAGGTAATATTTATGCCAGCATAATGACTGTTTTTCTCTTGTTGCGTTTCTACTTTTCATTTCAGTTGAAACCCCTTTTCAAGTATTTAAGCAACCAATTGTTTGTTTTTAGACTGCCACATTTCTCTTACTTAAATGCTTCAAAATTCATTTGAGACAACAATATTGTTTATTCTGAAAAATTGTATTTAAGCAAGTTGATAGTTTATTTTAAACTTTATCATTATTCTTCATATTATAATTAGTTGAAGGATTTTGCGCAGTTAAATCGAGCCTATTTGCAATTTAGTATAATCTTTGTAAAATGAAAAAAATTAAATAAAATTATAACAATTAAAAAATAAATTGTTGAAATAAATTAATCTTTATAAATGAAAAATTCAAAGAAAAATCTCAATTTCTTCTGAGATATGATGATTTCTATAAAACTTTTATATTAAAAACAAGAAACTTTTCATTTTATTTTGGATTATGTCTTTGTCTGCCCTCATGGTGTATTGTATCAATATTATTGG
Organism: Latrodectus geometricus; assembly: GCA_026290005.1. Classification (NCBI taxonomy): domain Eukaryota; kingdom Metazoa; phylum Arthropoda; class Arachnida; order Araneae; family Theridiidae; genus Latrodectus; species Latrodectus geometricus. The sequence goes on along the minus strand of JAPDSC010029817.1, from coordinate 15,791 downwards.
GTCTTCTAGTTTACTTAAAACTGCTTTAATGAATTTAGTAAATTTAGTGACATATGTTATTTTAAAATATTTTTATTAAATATTTCCTTCACTGCAGGATTTATTTTAGGTACATTTAGTTGTCATTGATTATACATTAAAGAGTTTCTGAGATATGGCTTTGTTTAAATTTAATTTAGAATTACCAAATTTTAAAATTTGGTTAAAAAAAATTTAATAATTTTTGTTTAAGTAATAAAATTAAATATGGTTATGATTAATAATTAAAAATTTATTTTTTCTATGGTGTTATTCTATAAATTTGTTATTTGATAAAGATATGTTGATATATTACCCAACTAAGCCAAGTATATGTAATTCTGTTTGGTTATAAGTTACATACCTGATAAATTTTTCTGCAAAGAAATGTTATCATAGTTTTGTAGGATATAAATAAGATAATTAATTTTTTCTTTGAGCCACCCATGATATTTTTTTTTGTATTGCTTATAAATTATTTGTAATTATATTATTATATTTTTTTGAAAGATAGTGTTTGCAAATCTAAAACATAAGTTGATGACTAACATTCAGTTTTAAAATTATTTTCAATTTCAAATGAAGACTTAATTTCATTCATTTTGTTACATTTAGAATTATCAATTTAATTTTCTATTTTGTGTCTACTAGAAAAGATTTTGAAGCTAACACTTTTTTAATTATATAAAACATAAGACAAACAATTTTTATAAGTTATATAAATTCAACATAAAATGTTTATTTTTTCAAACTAAATTATCTTTAGAAAGTCTTGTTAGATATTTGATGTTTAAAATAAAACATGATCATTATGATCTTATTGAGTGATCTTTTATGATAAAGTTAAATATATGACTTTATCATTATTCTGATTGACAGCTTACATTTTTTTCATCATAAATAAAATTTATACATAAATACTTATTTGCACTAAATTTAGTGACATGTTTGAATATTCCATCATGGGATAATTCCTTAAATATTCTTTTTAAGAATATAATTGCAATGAAAATTTAAAATTATTAAGTTAAATATAATTAAACTCATGTTTTTTTTTATTGAATTTTGTTTTTATGTGTAGTTAGGCTGTTTATTGTTTTGAAAATATTTGTTATAAGCATTTTATTATATTTATTATATAATGAGGTAAAATATTTAAATTTAATTAATGTTTCATTCTTTGATAAAGGATTCAAATAATAGATGCTTATAAATTTTGATTTTCGAATTTAACAAATGAATTTTCAACTTTTATTTTTACTTTCTTTACTATGAGGTATTTTCCTTTATTTTTACTTCTAAAGAAATAAAGTAAAAAAAAAATTACATTTATTAGTTTTGCAGCTAAATTTTAAAATTATTATTATTATTATTTTTTCAGATTCACGCTTTATTAACAGGCTCATTTGATACTCCATATGAGGGAGGATTTTTTTATTTATTAATGCGATGCCCCCCTGATTACCCTATAAGGCCCCCACGAGTTAAAATAATGACAACTGGAGAAGGAAAAGTACGTTTTAATCCAAATTTGTATAAGAATGGAAAAGTGTGCTTAAGCATTTTGGGGTGAGTTTATTGTATCATTTGTTTATTAATCCATTTTTATTGAATTGAACTAACATGTATAACAGTTCTAGTTATTAATATTTTGCCAATACAATGTAATACTGCTTATTAATTTCAAAATTCTTTTTCTATATTGGAGACAATGGATTTTAAACACTTTTTGACATATACCTGTTTGAAAAATTTCCATTTCAAAACTGACAACATGATTAACAGATTTATGTTGAGCTACACATAGAGATCTGTGGTTTCTTGGCATAGGAAAAATAATTGCTATGAATTTTTTTAATACATAATATAAGTGTACAAAATACATAATATAAGTATGAATGAAATTTATATTATGTATTTCGTGTGTGGAGCCATTGTATTTATGATATAAATTTTAACTTGGAACACAACTTAAAAATCTGTTTAATAATTAATAAAGATTTTAAAGTCATACATTTTGTAATAAAAATTTTAATTATTCATTTGCATAATTTAAAAAGGAAAAGTATGATTTTTAATAAACTAATAATTTTAGGAATAATAGTTAAATTTAACTGTCAAGGATAAGTATTGTACATACATCTACTCACATTAATTTATTTATGCATTAGACTCATTAATACAAAACCTTTTTATATATGGTACTCATCATACATGGTGTGGTTATTTTTCCTACTCACTTTGAAGGCATTAAATTCAGTATAAAATATATCATTTAAACCATATCACATATTGAATAATATGTAAAAATTGTATTTTTACTGTATTTTCAGAAAAATTAAACTTTTAAATATATGTTGATAGTCAAGTTTTGTTGTACAAATATTCAAAACGGCTTACTAGCATGGGAATTTTATTTATTTATTTTTTTTTGTGCATGGCTTTAATATTTTTGTTTTGCTAACATGCACTTTCTTGTTCTAAATATTACTCTTTTTATTTTCATTGCTTCTTTTTTCTAGTAATATGGTTATATTTATATTTTAGTTTTAGAAAATATAACTAATTTGTTGCTGGTAAAAATTGGGAAATTTCAGTTGTATTCTAATTATAATCAACTATATTATTAAAATAGAAAGTTGATTAATCTATAATCTATTCTTTGTTTAGTAGGTATTATATGTTAATTTAATTTATAATTGCAATTAGATTTATAAATTGAATTCAAGTATTAATTTATTTTAATTAACTTTAATGACCAATTTCCAAAATACCGAATTTTAGACAATTTATAAATTAAAGTGAATAATAAAAATATTTAAGATAATTTATATCAAATTTTTAATGAATTTTGACAATTTGTTAAAATTTTATGACAAATTTGAAGATTTTTAAGTTTAAATTTAAATTTATAAATAACTGTAAGCAACCACATAAGCTTCACTTACTGCATGAATTGGCATAGCTTGTAATTTATCGATAAATTTTGAAGCCTGCAATTGCGTTTTTTGTGATGATTGTCTTTCTTAACTCTTGATTTTGTTTAATGCAAATAGATTGGTGTGCAAAAAGAAGATGACACTAATGTTTCGATTATGTGTAATACTGATATTTATCTGATCATTCATTTAAGTAAAAAAAAAAAGGTGCTTTGAAAATATGCTTTGTTATTTTTGTGAAGTATGAAATTGCATAAAATAATGATACAGTTTTTAATTAAAATATTACTTTTTTATTGTTTAGGAAAATATACATAAATAAGATTTTAAAATATAAGAATAAATTTTATAATACAATAAGAACAACCAATTTTCTCACTGATTTCCTATGAAGAGCATGTGAACCTTCCTTCCATACTTTCTTATCATAAAATTATCATTTCAATCATACTACACATGTTTTTACCTCCTCATCTCTTTATTTTAAAATTTTCTTTTATTTTATGTAATATTATATAATTTGTGATTGGGAAATAAGTCAGAATAACTTGCGTAAAATTCATTTTCATAGTGTAACTTAGATGGTGTATTTGTTGCAACCCAACATTAAATTTCTTTTTATTTTAAAGTATTTATAAATTCCAGCTACAAATTCATGCTTTTAAACTTTTTTTAAAAAGACTTTTTGTGCTAAGCTGCTGTAATTTCTACATAAATTTGTTGTTATGGACAATCGTATATTTAATTTTATCTAAATTCCATGTGTTACTGAAAATGTTGGTTTGGCAAGATTTATGCAATCAAAATGAAAAAGTACTAGAAAAATAATTTTTATCTGACTGCAAGTACAATTACATAAAGTTGTTAACATAAAAAATTTCTTATTTAATTTCTTATTGATTTATTGTACTGTTTGAATTATTTAAATGCCACTAATCTTTTCATAAATTAAAATATATAAAAAAATTAATGCTAAAAAGAAATTTGCCTATTATTTAATTTTATTCAATATTAGTTATTTATTAAATATTAGTTAAAATAATATTATATTAAAACATGTCTGTTTAATAATATAATAATTTAGAATTTTGTTTCCCTATGTTTAATAATTCTGAATTCTTTAAAATAAAATTATCTTTTTACTGCCAAATCATTCAATTGTTTATTCTGCATTATTGTTTTAAGAAATCTACAGGAACAAATGATAATTCAATATAATTTTGTTTACACTGTTGCAAACGTGAAACTTTTTAGTATATGTAAAACACTATGTTTTCAGTAATTTGTTCTTTGCTATATATGTAGTTTGATAAATTTATCAGAATTTATTTTTTCATTCTGTATCACTCTTTCTAAAATTTTGTATCCCATTAAATCCATTTCTTATTACATATGAAATATATTGTATTAGTTATTTGTGTTATATTGGATAATTCTTTATTTTTCAATAATATTTTCATTTATTTCCATCTTAACATTTTAAGACAGTAGTTATTAAATCACAATGTTTCAAAAGCTAAATTATATATATTTTTGATAAAGGAGTAACACTTCATTCATGTGTTGTTGATTTCATACTGGTCAAGAATAGTTATATAGAGAAAAAGATAATGCTTCTTAAATTTAAGAAAATAATAGTATGTTACATCTTTTCATAATTATAAATTACACTTTCAATGATTTTACTATGTTTGCCCTCTTTTGAAATATATAGTTTATTTAGAAATTATTTCTAATGCATTAAATTTATCCAATATATTTTTGTAAAAATCATATTTGAACCTATTTCAGTTAAAAATATTTTTAAAAAAATGCTTCCCAGTTTTGTGTATAATTTGAATATATTTTAACTTATTGTGTGTAACTTATTTTTAGAACTTGGTCTGGTCCATCTTGGAGTCCAGCTCAAAGTTTATCTACTGTTCTCCTGTCCATTCAATCTTTAATGAATGAAAAGCCATATTTTAATGAACCAGGTTTTGAAAAAGTAAGGATTTTTTAATTCTTATTTTTTTTAGTTTAGTTTAAATTTAAATAAAAAGTGCTACTTTTAAGTTAAATTTTTTTATTCAAATCAAACATTTTGCATTATTTGCTGCTCTTAAATTTTTTAGTTTTTGTAGAAGATATATAATAGTAAAGTTTTAGTTTTAGCATATTTTATATAATAGGGAAATCTTAGTTCTCATAAGATTAATGTATATAGTAATTAAGGATTTGATAAAAATGGAGAGAGAGATTGGAGTGTGAAAAATTAAACCATGCTCAAGGATACCAACTCATGAATATATCAAATTCTTCCATTCATTTGCAATCACATTTAGTTGCAAGCAAACAATTCTTACAAGAATATTTCAGAAAAGTACCAAAGAAACTAATATTCTATTTAATTAGTAAGAAGATTGTATAATTTATTTTATAATTACTAAACATAGCCAATTTTGAATAAGTTTAGTGATTATTAACCTAATAGTGAATTTTCTATTGTGTTTGAATGTTTTACCTTAGGAATAATATGTCATGTAATACCACTATAAAGTCCAATTATATTCTTGAAATTACTAGAATTAATGTAAAAATATTTGTTCAATTTTTCAATATGGTGTAATAGCATTAATCTTGGTTGATCATCTTTACTGGAAGACATATATGTTCATAGTAATTGAGAAATCACTTTAAACTGTAAGCCCAGTCGAATTAGCCCTCGTGTACAAAAATTACCTATTGAACAACAGACAAAACAAATCAAACTTTGATACTTTCTTGTAGTATATCTTATGAAGTTATCCACAACTTTATACCATTTATTTGACTTAAAGAAAAATTTAAATTGTAGTTTATTAGTACTAATACTGATAATTTTAGAAAATACCATATTTTTGAATCAGATTTATTTCAAGGCAAGTTATATTTTTTATTTTTTAACTGAATGTTAAGTGCTCTGGCCTTCAGTTCAACATTTTATAAAATTCTTTTTGAATTGTATATATTTGTTGAATTAGTCCTGAGATAAAGAAAGTGATAAATCAGTATCCCTTTCCCCTTATCACAGAATTCAGTTTTATTATTATTATTATTTATTTATTTTATTTGGTTTACTTTTTGTAGATTGTACAAATTATGTCTTTATTAGTTTTTAATATTAAATGGATGAAAAAGCTAATATTTAATAATTATGTGCTTAAAAACTTATAGAATGATTTTTTTTAGATTAGTTATATTTTCTACTTTCTTCTTTTTCTTGTTTATTGTATATTTTTTTATAATGAAACATAAAAGTCAACTAAAATCTTATTACTCAACACAGACAGAATAGTCTATCATGCAAACATCCATTTGAATGGTTTTTTGCTAAATGATTTATGTTAATCAGCAATTAGTTATGAAATTGTTTGTAAAAATTGGAAAGAAATGCAAGAAAACCAAGTGATCAATAAATAGAAAGTATATAGATTTTAATATTTTCTGATATAGTTTTTTTAATTTAAAATTTTGAGAATAATAATAATAATTGAAATATTTATCATATTCATTAAATCAATGCGATTTTTAAAAATTATTTTAAAAGATAAATTGGTTTTATCAAATTAAAGCAAAATTTATTAGAATTGTGTATCAATTTTTTTTTCAAATATAAGAATATTTTGTATAGGTTACATTATATATAAACTCTGGCATTTTCAGTAAATATTTATATTAATACTGATAAATTTTAATTCGATCTCAATCAGATTTTTTCAAACAGCTTGAATTTATTTTATATTTTTGTTAAAGTTTTGATGTGAAGTACATAAGGTGCTTAATTTTATGGGATTTAATTATTATTTTTTTTTTAAATAAAAGTACTTAACAATTTTAGGAGTGAAAATAATTTTAAAATTATAGCTTTTTATATATTTTTAAGAAGAATTAAAAGTAAATTATTATTTACTCTGTAGAGCTGTAAAGAATTAGGTGCCACGCTTTGGTTTTCAGTGGGACAAATTCTGAATTTTCATAAATCCGATAGTAAATTATTATTTACTTATTAAAGCAAAAATAGTAATTTATTAAGAATAATTATTTTTAATATTGAAATTAACTAATAAAATAACAGTGAATTATAATAATTTAAGTTTCCTTGAATAGATTATGTACATTATGTATTTAGATACTACCTTTTTATAATTTCAATCATATTTTTTCATCTTTGGCCTGTATGATTTGTTGTCCATTATTGTATAATTATTTATATTATCTTATAGGAAAGGAATCCTGGTGACAGCTTACGATATAACCAAATAATAAAGCATGAAACTTTGCGAGTAGCTGTATGTGATATGTTAGAGGGTAATACAGGTGATTCCAGAAACTGTCCTCAACCCCTCAGGTAAAATATAATGTGCTTGTTATATAAATTTTATTTTGATTTCTTCCCTATTTTATTGTAATGGATATTCAACTAAAGTACTTTTTTATAATTGAAATATTTTTTTGCATTTTCTCACGACCAATTTTTAATTTTTTACGGAGAAATTTTATCTAGGCTGTTTTATATTTTAAAATAACTTTTAGGTTAAAACTCAATGAGAATAATATAAATGACTTTTTAAAGTCAAATATATCTATTTTGCAAAAATTGTGAATATTTCCTTGAAAAATCTGTTAGTTATTAAGAAAAAGTACCAATATTTACTATTTAATACAAATTTAGTTAAATAATTGCTTGTTAAATCTTAAAATTTATCTTATTATTTTCTACAATAATTATTAGGATTTTTTTCTTTCTCATTTGTTCTGCGTGTTTCTGTATTCATTTTTATATTTATTAATGGATTATTGTGCTTAATGAACTTACTATTTGCTTAATTAAAGTGATACAATTAAAACTTTAAAGTCTTAAAAAATAAACACTTAATCATAAATTATGTTTTGATTTTTACTAAAAATTATGCAATTAAAAGTAATCAGCAATGTCAAATCATGAACTATACTTTGTCTTTATCATAGATTTTAGTTTGATAAAAATATATATATATATTTTTAGTTTTTGCCTCATAAAACTATGAAAATCTATTTTTAATAATTTAATTTAATCCATTTTCTTATATTTATTTTTTCTTTTCACATATATACTGTAAAAAAAAAGCCTTATTTTTAAGAATATTCATAATTTGAAAGCATGAATAATTAAGAAATTTAGGAAAATAATATGTTATATTTTAGAGATGTCATGGAAAAATCGTTTCCAGAATTTTATGACTACTATAAGTCTAGTGCCAAGGCTAATCTACATCTATCCAAAACACTTATGAATGTAAGTTTTTCTTTATTTAATTTAATAAATGAGATTATAAAATCTATCCAAAATCCTATATTGTGGTTATATATATATTGTAGTTTGCTTTATTAAGTTAGGAATCCTATACTCATTATTAAACATCAACTTTGAATACCAATGATGCTAATCTTTTTATTTCTTAAAAATAATTGCTGTCATCTTATAAAGGGCACTCTATTATTTAATTGCTTGTAAATTATTAAATTTAATCTTCAAAATGCTAAAAATAATATGCAAATGCAAATTAAGTCAATTTTAATATTATAATATTTTTGATAATTATTCCTAAGTGTATTTTTAGTAAGTAACTCATGTATGTGATTTTGCAGACTTGCAAATTCTTTTAATTATTTATAAAGTTATGGTTAATATAGAAGTTTATGTAGATTGTATTGTTTTTTGAGTGTTTTGTATACATATAAACCCTCCTTAATCCAGTACCTCTATTAAACTGGACTTTCTTTAACTCAGATAGTCATTTATGTATGTATATATATATATATACTGTATAAATGGAAAGTGAATTGGTGTGATAATGTATTTTTGTCAAATCTGGTGAGTTGACCTTAGATGAATTACGCCATACATTTAAAACATCTTTATCAATTAATTGTTCAAGAAATAATCACTAAAATAAAACAGCAAAAGATCAGTTGTTTCTTCTAACCAGTGAGCTTGTCAAGTGTGACTAGTGAAGATCCTGGACTATCACGTTTAAAGTAGTTTATCATCTGATGTTTGTAACATCAGATGAAGGTCATACTAGGTAAAGTATGTGCATACTATATTAATTTTTTCTAAATTTTGCAGTTTTTATTGTAAATAGTAGTTTTTTTTTTCCTTGGCTTATTTTATAGGTTATTTTGTTTAATTTGTATTTTCAATTTTCATTAATTCAGATGACCTGGATCCCCTATTAATCTGAATTAATGAAGTTGTACTATGTATATTTATTCATATGAACCTTGTTTTAAATTTCAAATTTTATTTAATTTATGTATTGTTGCTAACATTAAATAGAATTTGTAATCTTTTACTTCAGTTTCTCAAAATAGATAATTTAGAAAGTTTTGGTAAAGATTCAATTTGCTTAACAGTTTTGTTCCATAATATCTTTATACATTTAGGAACAATGCTTTACAATTATTATGCACTTTATTAATATATTTATATTGGTTAACATAAGACAATCAGAACTGTGCTACATATGTTGAATGTTGTGCTATTTAAAGGCAATATTTATTTATCTCAATATTGAGTTACAGTCATGTTCAAAAATGTATGTCACAATTGTCAAAAGTTATGTATCTTTCCGTCCAGGTCCTAATTTTTTTACATTAAAATAGTCATTAATATTTATCATTTATTTTAGTTTTTAAATAAAGTTTTAAAAACTTAGATTAAATAAATTTCTTACATTTAACTGCTAACTCATAATTTTTTGATCTTCTGTATTATTCCAAGTAAATGGAATAGGTAAATAAAATTATAATTTTATTATCTCCATTAATTTGCTGTTTATATCTGTATTTAAATGTTTTAAATCATTCCTGTATTGTAAAAATTATTTGGAATGGGGGAAAGTCATTTATTTTTTGAATGAATTGTAAGGCAAAATATAGGATGATTTTGTTAAAAATCAGATGTGAGCATCTTAAGCTGAAAGCTTCTGAATATAAAATGTTTTGTAATTGCTTATAAAAAAAAAAGCCTAATTCAAAAGTGAAATTTTTTACAGATGCAGTGTAGGATGTACGAAAGTTTACACATCCTTCACTGCATTTAGACTTACTAGTAAATAAATATTTTTATAAATAAATTTCCCTAGTAAAAAATATTACATAGCTTATACAAAATGTCATAAATTTGAATCATTTATCAAGGTTCATTAAGCAATCTCTTTATTTTCATTCCTAGGATCCTTTTGGAGAAAAACGAGACAAGTTTGACTATGCCTCCATCTTGGAAAGACTACAAAATATTAAGGCGAAACTTGAAGCAAAAAGGCCTTTTCCTACTGAAACAGAATCCCAGTCAGATAGTTCAGATTCTTCATGAAAAAATGAACTGCACAAATATGTATTTTGTTTTATTTTGTGTCATATTCAATATAATTTGTACAGGAATAATATCCAAACTTATATAAATAAATTACTGTTTTTATAAAATCTAGACTCTTTCCATGTATTTAATACGCTTTAAAATGAAATTGAAGTAAGATGCATTCTTAGAAGTAATGCCAGTTTCTATTTCATTGAATACTGCTTATCTATGAATGTAAACTAAATAAGGAAATAGTGTTGCATATTACAAGTTTTAAGTGCCATTTTATATTTTGGTAAAGAGTTCTTTTAATTAAAAAGTTGAAGAAAGGGTAATAAAATAATGATATTAAGATTGATTGATTATTGAGAATTGATTATTCTCAAAATGCAAAATTTTTCTAATAATTAGCTTATTTTTTATATTTTGTGCCACTTTTATATTTAATTGTATTTTTTAATTTTTATTAATATTTAAAATTTTATATGTAATTTATAAAGTTGTTAAAATCATTCAAATCTAAATTCCCGCTACAGTAACTAAATTAATATGCTCATTTAAATTAACATTCAACAAGAAAAATATGCTTCTGCTTTTTAAATAAATGTATCTATAATATTTATTCTTATTTATTACTGTCTTTTAAATATATTGTTAAATAAAAACAAACTAATTTTAGGAAATATCTATAAATGTTTTGACTAGTTGTTATGTAATAATAAACATAAAGAAAATTGACTGACTATCATCTGTGCTGTGCTTTTTAACATTGTGTTGGATACTGATGTTACCTAAAACTTTACCCATGTTCCTTTAATTTTGTATTTTGTCTTACCTTATAATATTTGTACTTTGTTTTGTTTATCAATGCTTTTTCATTTTGTTTTGCTTTTAATGTATTATTTTTATTCATGTAAATTTTATTAACTTTTCCACCATTTATTAGTTTAAACATGTATCATTTTTTATTCCAGTGTAATTGTAATTTGTAAGAAGGAAAATTTAAAAGAGTAAGTGCAAGTTCTAAAACTTGCAAAATTTATCAGTCTTGTAATAAAAGAATTTGCATAAACTCAAGGGTGAAGGTGTTCTAAATCCCCTTAAAAAACTACCTAAGCAAATTATTAAAAATGTTATTGTTATTATTATCTTTTTTATCACAACGTGATGACAATAACTTTTGACTATGGAAAAAGGTGCCTTAAAGTTTCAGTTAAATGTAATCTGAAATTTGTAGTTAAAAGTTTATATCCGTATGAAAGTACTTAAAAACTTACTTCTTAAAATCATATTTATCATAAATATTATACATAAACTTTTGATGCCATTTTGCAGTTCAGTTTGTATAAACTTTTATATTTATTAAGAATAAAATTACTCAACATAACTATGCTCATCAGCCTTTCATCCCAGTAATAGGTCGATAAAACTGAGTACCAAGCATACTTGGGAATTAAACACTGGGGGTTTGGCATTAAGCCGACCATCTAACTGGGATACATGCTATGCATCCTGGAGCCCTTGGTCAAGAGAACAGATTTTATGCCAAAGGCAAATCTTGTGCCACAGAATTTAGTTTAATTATACTCATAGCTTATCTTAACTTATTTTGCAATTTTTGGTTGTAAACATTATGCTAATTAATTTTCCATTTAAATAATTCCTTAAGCAAATTTTTTAATGATTTTTTTTTAAATGAATGAATACAATATTTTTCAGATTAAGAACTTGCTACTAAACCAATTTTTAAAATTACAAAAATGTCATTTAAAAAAACAAATACTTTTAATATTTTTAAGTTTTTAAATTTTCAAACTGTACAAGTAGTTGCTAATATTTAAAAAGTTTGCTTTAAAAAAATAATAAAGCAAAAATATATAAATTAAAGGTTGAGAGAATTGCATGGTTAGCACTCAGGTTTTCAATTCAGCAATTCACAGGTTCTATTTCTGCCTTATGTATTGTAGAGGTTTAGAATGCATTTTAAACTATAGATCTCCTTTGAATGTATTTTTTGTAAACATATTGTCTACAAAAAAATAGCTCATAGCAATAAACATCAATTCATTCGTTTATAAAGCAATGAGTTGGTCACACTTCTGTTGTTTTCTTTTAATTGTTTGTTAAATATATAACTTGAGTTATATATTTCATATTGTTCTCTGCTCAAGTATCTATAAAATACAATTTAAATCCTGTTTCTTAATATTTGCATTCTTTCATTTTAGAGCACTTGCACCCTTATGTACATGCATATATTCAGCTATGATAATGTTTGGGAAATTAATATTATATTGTTAATTGCTTGATGAGATTGCATTTATTTTTGTACTTAATAAGATTTAAAAATATAGTTTCATATAAATTATGTGTTTGAAATTGTAATCAGTGTCAACATTTTAAATAAACATTGAAACAAAAAAGTGTATAATTTTAATAAACAAAAATCAAGTATTCAAAGACTAACATTTAAGTTTAACAGTAAATTTAAATATTTATCAAATACTGATTTCTCATGATTAATAAAAAATTTTTACTCTATTAAGTTTTCTTTTACAACAAATATATGTTTCAAAAGTACATAATATTTAGTTTCTCTTAGTACAAAGAAATTTTTAATTGTCAATTGTTGATTAATAAGGTAAAGTTGAATTTAAATTATGTAAATTAATCTTCATAAATAACTCACTTGAAATTTAAAATCCTGTATGACACAAAATCAAATAATGATGTAAATTAATATTTTCTTATATATATGTTTGATTTCATGGTAAAGAAGCACTAAAGTTTGGAAATTATTGACATTCAATAAGTTTCAGGAAATCTTATTTACTTGAACATTTTTACCATTTATTTTACTTTTTTTTATTAGAGTGCATTTTAAACAAAGAAATCATATAACATTATATTATTCAAATTACTCAGTAATTTAAGTATATGTATATACCATATTTTACAGATTTAAATCTTAGCTGAGTAAAGTAACTATAATAGGAAATAATCTACCTTCTTTATTTATAATACAGTTGGTTACATAAAATAATTTGGATTATGTAAACACAATTTTAAAATGTTAGAACACAAAAATTTGCTTCACATTCAAGTTTATTTAAAACCATATAATATAAATAACATATTATGCTATGAGCATATAACATAAGTTTATACAGGTATGTACTAAGTGCTTACAAATATTTCATGTTTAAGATGGAAAATATCCTAAGCATAATGTCATTTTTGTTGCAAGTATTTAAAATTTATTCAGCATCAAACCCTCCAGAGAATTTAGTCTGTCAGAATAAATAAAATAAGTTTTTTAAAATAATCACTTTTCTATCATCAAAAATCAGTAATTTCACGTTAAGAAAAACCATAAATAAGTTGTTTGATTTCCTGCTTCAATTATTTGATTTTTCTTTTTTTCCTTTAATATTTTAACATCTTAACCTATATTTTTAAGACCTAACATACAATTAAACATTTTTACCTTCAAACGATTGATGGCTTTTCTTAAAATTTTATAAATTGAAATCATTTCAATGACAATCTGCTCAAACATTGCTACATGAGATTCTAGTAGTTTTTTTGCTGTGAAAAATGTTTTATTCATTCAATATCTTAAAGAACAAATTTTCTAGTTCTAAAGATTCATATGATATTCTCTTAAAAGTATTATATGGTAATATATATTAGCAATACAAGATTTAAAATGTTTTTATAAACTGCTCCAATAAAGAAATTTTTTGCTAATGCAATCTGAAATTTTAGAAACTCAAAATAATAAATTTCTTTTAAACATACATTAATTTAAAAATTTTTCTGTATATTTTCAAATCCACTCTTATGCATATGACAATGAAACAATTAAAAATATAGTGTTCAATAAACTACCATTACAAATCTGCGAATTTATTGCTTATATAAATTCTATTAGCTGGAAAATGAATTTTTATGTAGAATTTAAAACATACTCCTATACGTATCTATTTAATTTCAATATTGTTTGATGCCATCTGTTGAATTACTTTTATGTAGTTAAATATAAATGTGCTTTACAGTGTAACATTTTTTCATCAATATGTAATGCGACAATTGTAAATTAAATTTTGATAATTTTTTTAAAGAATTAGTAGACAGACATTTTGGCTTGAAGTAAAATGCTTATGATAATTTTATATATGCGTGTCATGTTTAATTTTTATATAGACATGCTTAAACACAATTAATGCCATAAAATTAATATTTATAATTGATATGACTAAGTATTTTTTGATAAAATGATCTTATGCAAAAAATATTTTTATCAATAGTTTAATTTAATATTAGAATATTAACTCAAAAATGTATATATACATAACTTAGTATGAAAGTAAACACTTTCAATATGATATCGTTCTCTTTTTTTTTTAAGTCATAATCTCAATTTTTAAATTAGAATTTAAGTGCAAGAAAATTGTTTTAATAAAATTTCAGTGAAAATCATACTTTTTTCTATAATATTCAGATTTCTTATTTTAGATAAAAGGATGAGGGGAAGGTAATAGGATTTCAACAATGTTCGACTTTTAGAGCTTAAATTAAAAGGGTTATAATTTAATTGTCTAAGTAATTTGACATAAAAAAAATCTTACTGCTATCTATTTTATTTTTATGAAAAATAGCTAAATCATTCGATATTTGTCACTCTAAACTGCCAAATTTTTAAGACTTTATTTTAAATACTGTTATTGATGCTCGTGGGATAATAAACTCAGTAGTGTAACATTGTATATCTTTAAAAGTATTGGTAGTTTCAAAACTTTGTCAATTTTACAAATTATAATGCAATACTTATTATAATAAGAATGTAATTTTACAAATTATGATGTAATTTTTTTTTCTAACAGTTCACCAGTTCAGATGTATCGAATTTCTTCTGTATTTCCTTGGTGAGGTATTGAGTTTTAGATTTTGATTGAAAAAGCTGTCAATTCTTTAAATGGCCCCGGACAGAAGAACTCTAAGAAATTTTCACCGACTTCTGAAACTAACTTAATTGTTAAAGACAATCGAGCAATTACCCTTATGATGAGAGGTTTATTGTGGGCTAGTAGTAGGACAGTGTTATTTGGAAAAATTCTTGTTCCTATTTTAGCAACTTTTGGAATAATGAGAAACGCTGAACTTTTGTTTTTGGTATGCACAATAAAGGTGTGAGGGATAATTTTTAAGATTTTCTCCCTTGCTACGAAAATGTACATTATCTTTAAAATGGATTCTAGTATATATATATATATATAACGGCAAATGTATTTAAACATTACAATAACTCTCAAGGGTTAGAATATCCACTTATGAATGTGATAATCTTATTGGTTTGCCTTTTAATTTTTTGCACATGATTAATTGGACCAGGATTTACAGTTTAAAGTTGATCTTGAACTGCTACAAACATTTATACCCACTGTGGAACTCGAACCCGTGAACTGAAG
>JAPDSC010029807.1:543886-652505 GCA_026290005.1 Latrodectus geometricus | reverse complement strand
AATTGTATTTTTTTTAAAGATTAATATTTTTATCAAGTCACAATATGCTTAAACAATACAAAAGACAGATAATTAGAAAGTAAAAATTAATTATAATAGATTATTACCAAATACAAATGTAATAAAAGGTACATTTTTTATTTGAAGATTTGTTTAACAGACCCTTGGGCTTAGGACTGCTTAAAGAAAGAAACTTAAGAAAAGGACTTAAAGTTATTTCAATAATTATTTTTAATGTAACATATAGTATCAACTTTGTAGAATTAACACACATAATCTTGAAGTCATTAGTTTTTCGAAATTTTTAGATTTGAAAACATCAGTTTTTCACAAAAAAAAGATTTGAGTGAAACAGTCTTGCTCAAAAAACTATATTCATAAGTGGGCATAAAAAAGAAACTTTTAAAATATTTACATAATTGAATAGAAACTCATTTTCTAAAACACTGATCAAATTGGAAACTTGATAAATATTGTTTTCATTTTGATTTTAAATAAGATTTTTATAATGTTTACAGAAAAATGTTTAATTTTTTTTTCATAATTCTGCATTTGAAAAAGAGACATTTTATAAAAAATGTTGGCATCTTGATTCTTAAAAATTTTATTTTTTAAAATACATTCCTTCTTTACTGCTAGAAGAATATAATAGGTGATAGTGAAAGCAGAAGAGCATGGGCAACAATATCGTCATCAAATGTGGTCAAAGTTTGTTTATGAATACATTGTTATTCATAGTTTATATTTCAGTGGTTCATTGTTTATATATTTGTGGCTGAGTGGTAAGCCCACATACTTTTGAAATAAGGCTCACCCGTTTCAATCTTCGTCATTATTGAATAAAAGAAGAGGGTTAGTTGCATGTTTACTTTAACCTTTCATATTTGTCAAGTCGAAGACCTGGGAAATTTCCAGGATTTCTCCCTTGTGTAAATACATGAATACGTGTTATCAGTTGCACAATGATGAGAATGAGTGAAATTGTTTTCCAGGGTTTCTCCCTTGTGTAAACACATGAAAGCGCGTTATCAGTTGCAAAATGATGAGAATGAGAGAAATAGTTTTTCAGAAATATGTATGCCCTGGATAATAACACTAGGTTTATCATCCTGAGCGCTTATAGCAGCTCACATAAAACCTGTTTTGTATATAACCGTACGTATTATAAAACCGTTTTGTATTATTATATAATCATGCGTGACCTATGTATCAATAATATCTCCAGTTATTTTTTCCAGATAAACTTAAAGTTTTACAGCAATCTTCCAAACATAGAAATTGAAGAAATAGTCAAGATCCCGATCTACAACATCTTTAACGCGGCAAATAAGAACAGACCAGAGACAGTACTCAGATTGAAACCCAACACCTAGGATGACAAAACATAACCCAAGCGTGAGGCGAGTCGGACAACAACACGAGCATCAGGTTATAATTCACTTTTTTAAATAATATTATTCAAATATTTTTTTATTTATTTATTTAATTTAATGTTTTTTGCTTTCTTTTTTTTTTTCTCCCTTCTCTTTTCTTCCTCCTATCCATTCAGGTATAAACCATGCGTAATAAATTCTTGCTATTTCAGATTTATTAATCATTTGTTTAGTTTTTCATGATCACATATCCCACAGGAGATTGAACCTCGGTTCTGGAGCTCCGTACACCCACATACCGTCTCTACCGGGGGATGCAATCGTTTCCATGGGTTTGGGAGAAGTTATTATTTTTAGAAGCATGCTTTTGGTAACCAATTTTCGATGATAATAATTTTAGTTACCTTTTTATTTGAATTCCGTGTTGCAAAATTTGTGATAAAATATGGTAAATTATTCCTAAATTTATCAATTGTTGGGCAATTCTATAGTTTAATTATTATTAATTATTGGATTAGATAGTAGAAGATTGTATAATATTTAAATGTGACTTTTTCACAAATTTACCGTCAGTTAATCTGTTTTTCAAAGAGAACGTTAAAATTATTAAACAGTTTTAATTCTATTTCAACAAAATTTAATTATATGTTCAGTAGTATTTTTTACACGCCTAAATGCTAACACATATTAAATATTCTAATATTTATTATTTTAATTATTTTCTCTCATGTTTCTGTTCAAACACTTGAAAATAAATATAATTTTCGTATTACAATTTTTATTTATTTAATTTAGTAGTAGTAAATTGGAATATTTTTTATGTAAATACCTAGGGATTAAAAAATGTGTCCTTTGTAATATCGCCAAAATATGAAAATAATATTGATTTTAAAATAAAAATTCTGAAAAAAAAAGCTAATATATATATTCAGAATCAAATCAAGACTGTATATATATATATATATATATATATATAAGTGAAGAAATCTCTCTTTATCTATTTCTAGCACAATTCAATTACCAGCCCTTGTCTTGAACACTTAACTGATGACTTTGAGAAGCTATAGAATTGTTACGTATGCTTCACAAGTAGAAATCAACTGCAAGTGAATAATCAAAGCATCATATCGAATATAGAAACGAAAAAAAAGAATTAATTTCTCGATCTTGCATAAAAAAACAACTCATAATTTTTTTTTTAACTCTCAATGAGATTTATAGAGATTACCGAAGCATAGAAAAGAGTAGCTGAATTTTGTGGTCACTCCCTCTTACTTTCAAGTTCTTTGGGAAAATATTTCCATTTCAAACCAGAAAGATCAGATCTACTTTTTCCCCCAAAATCTTAAGGTTAAAGAAAACAAAACAGAAAAAAAAGAAAGGAAAAACAAAATTCCTTCTAGAGGCACCGTTGGGGACTGAGGCAGTTCGGCTTCTTCTAGAGAAGCCTAGGGTATATTTTTTGTAATTATTTATGCTTGTTTTTTTCGCTTTATCGTGGCCTGTCAAGCCAGAGGCTTGAAGCTTATTGGCCTAGCTGCTTTCCATTCTGTAAGACCCTTAAAGAAAAAAAATAAAGAAAGAAAAAAGAAACTCGTAGTTTCTGTTTTTCGATCTACCGAAATGAAATTCTCTCGAGGGAAGATGAAAGAGGTCAAGGGTTCAGATGAGTGACTCCCTGTCCCCAACCAACCATTAAATTACACTCTTCCCCCATGTTTTCCATCGAATGCCCTTGGATGCAGTCAAGGTGAAAACCTGATAACTTTGATTGGTTGAAAATATCAGTTACTCATTGTCCTATATCATATTGTTTTTTGACCCAGCACAGTTTTATCTTTCGAAGAATTGGTCAATATATTTTGAAGAAATAGTTGGCAAAAGAGAAAAGCGTCGCCATCAATTTTTAGGCGGAGTTCTAATCTAGCATTCCATCTCAGGTCAGAACACCTCAGGTAGTTTTGGACCCAAGTCAGTTAGTGCACCTGTTTTGCAAAACGATGCAAAGATGGAACACTTTTTCGAAGAAGTTTTACAGTAGGCAGAGCGAAAAAGCTACATATTTTATAGTAAAAATGTTTGATATGAACTTCAAAAATTAATTAAATGATAATAAAATTTTAAATATAAAAATCAGTCATTATAAACAAGTAAATTTGATTAACAGTATAGTTTTTTACTATATAGAGTGACAGTGAGAGAGAGTTAAATTGAATAAAAGAACAATTTTAAAAAGATGAAAAGCTTTAAATAATTGATTTGGAATAAAATTCGCAAATAAAGCTTAAAATTGGTTTCTTATACAAAATTTTTCCTATGTGACAAAAATATAATGTTCACAACATATTTTTTCAGTTGAATCTGGATGATTATATATTTATCTGGTTCATAAAAATGTTGATATTGCTTAAATATATGTTGCACAAATTCTTAGGACTTAAATTCTTCAACTAATAATAATTTGGGATTAAAAATTCTTCATTAGTTTTCCGAAAAATAGAAAGCATTCTGTATAAAATGTTAAAGAAAATTAATGCACATTCCATTTTTTACTATAATATGGAAAATCAAATGTTAACTGAAATTTTTGACCTTTTAAATTAGTAGAATAAACTTAAGTAATTATAAATAATTTTAACTTATTTTGATAATCGCTTTTATAAATTATTTTTCATTGTGGTTTATGAATCTTCATTTATTTATATTAAAATTAATTTTATGTGCTTACATATTTATAATAACTTTCGCACAGAAAATACATTTTAATTTTTTAAGTTTTTTGAAAAGTTTACCTATTAAGTAGTTTAAAATTTGTTCAAGAGTTCAGCATTTAATAAAAAAATTGGTTTATAAATTATTCACCATACAAAATCCTTGCTGCAAAAATAATAATTATAATAATTTGTTCTAATTCATTTACTTTCTTTACATAATTCCAATGTTGCAGCAGCTGATTTAAAGAAGACTCCAAGCAATT
The DNA here is from genome assembly GCA_026290005.1 of Latrodectus geometricus. Taxonomy (NCBI): domain Eukaryota; kingdom Metazoa; phylum Arthropoda; class Arachnida; order Araneae; family Theridiidae; genus Latrodectus; species Latrodectus geometricus. The sequence goes on along the minus strand of JAPDSC010029807.1, from coordinate 648,155 downwards.
ATACATATCCACATTTGGAGTAGGAACCGAATCTATTAATTTTTTAACTATAGCCTCAGTCTTTTTAGCCATAGCACTGATTATTCAACTATCAGCACAACATAAAGTTAGATAATATTATTAACGATTGTTTAGTGACTGAAGTCTCTAAAAACAGCCAACCTCCTTTTTAGTCTTCATCACAGTGAAAAGACGAGATCAACAAGTGCGTTGTCTCGTTCTCTTTCATGCCACTCCAGCGGAGGAGGGATACTGGATCCTAAGAAACTTTTAACGTGCATAGGTCCTCTCAACACGACAGTCTTTGGATAATTCAAGTTTCAAACTCAGTACCTTTTAGATACGAGGGTGATTTCTTTCCATACAGACATTTTCGCGAGGAAGAAATGAGGTTACAGCATTTTCTTCTATGTCGCTTGTTGGCAGAATTGTCACAAGTTCCTGAGAACAATACACAACAAAAAAGTTCTGTCATACTCAAGATATCACAATAGCGAAGAAATTATATCAAAATATGAAATAAAATAACAGTCAACTCTGTAGAGAAATGACGTAGAATATATACGCAATTAATTAAGAAAAAAAATTTCTTACAAAATTTAAATAATCAGAATTATTTATAATAATAATCCAATTATATAGTAAATAAGAAACAAATAAATAGTGCAATTAATAGAAAAATATGAAGGGAAATAATAACTAATATTAAAACTAATCAGGGACAACTGATTTCCTTATAAGAGAATTATGTTAAAATATATATATGAAAATGAATATACATATTAAAGAAATATAAATTTTCCTAAATTATAATAAAACATTTAATAATAATGATACCTTTTAATATCTTTACACAGTTTATAAAATATAAATATTAATAAAATGAAAATGTTTGTTATTACTAAGTTATAGAGTTGCATGGTATTCACGAAAGCTGATCACTAAAAATTTCATCTTCATCAGTGATAGGAAAAATGATTACATAGCAAATGTTACAGTTCAGATCTACTAAAAGTAATTGCAATTCTAAAAAAACATGTTTTACAAACATACAAGTATTATATTTATATTTTCCAAAATAAATGTTTTATACGCAATAGGGTAAATTTGTAATGAAAACGTTATAACCTAAAACAACTATTACATTGAATGCAATCAGAATAAAACTTTTACTTTATGTACAAATAAATAAAAACAATACATTCAGTTCAAAGCAATAATATAAAACCTTATGGGTCAATGCTTAATTAAATATATGCTATAGATATTATTACATAATGTATATAAGCACTATCCGATATGGAGTAATGTATATTATTAATTGAATAAAATGATGGTATACAGAGTTCGTTGTAGATTAATACCTTTTTCCCACAAAGCTACCAAGGATACTCCGCATAGTGGATAGTAAAAGTTTAATTTCACAACTATTCGGATTTTATTATTTTTGGAGGGAAAAAAGGGGCCTAGTATAGATATTTGAAAAGAGAGGGCGTTAGTCATCTCAAATTATTGATTTATTTTCAATATTAATACAAGCATTGGAAAAATGAATAATTTTATGCAATACTTTCTACATTACATTGTATCGAGCTTATAGCGAATCTTTTTCTGTTCAAAGGCGTGTTATTTCAATTCTTACCATGGAATAGTATTATTGTAGTAGTTTGTAACCCCATTAAAATAGCATGAACTACTTCAGTAATCTTAAATTTAATGAGTAAATTAAGTATGTTCATATATTTATTAAGTTTTACTAGTTTCAGAGCCATGCCTATTTTGACAACATTTTTGGATTTTTTTGGCGCTTTTTACAGTTGATTTTAATTTTAACTAGGGGAAATAATAATAAATCGTAAAAAAAAAGTTATAATTCAGAATGTTAGATTTTTCTTTAGCTAATTAGTAATAATATTTAATTCTTGTTAAAAGTATTTAATATATTAAAGATTGGTATTACAAATAAAGTTTTATTAGGGAGCAAAAAAATATTTCATGATCCTTCTACATTGACAGATGTACTCTCATTATTCAAAAGATTTTGGGCTCGACATAGAGACAGTCCACTCTGAAGAACGCAGTCTTATTTCTAGATATTAATAATGCGAATGGCGACGGAGATAGCTTAAAAGCATCAAGCTATTAAAAGGCTTTTCCAACATCTACCGCAGGTTGCTTTAGAAGATTTTTCATTAATAGTGAATTGCATTCACAAGTAGCAAAATAAAAGATCCTTGAAAACTCTCAAGCACACACTTTGATGAATGTGTACTTAGGAAACAGAAGCGCAACATTTCCTACTGTTCAACAATAGATAGGAATTATTCATAGAGTATTAAAAGCTTCAAAAACAAATTCAAGATAATAGAAATATATACACGTGTTATGTCCATAGCATTATATTCATGTAATATTTAACTTACTTGAATGAAGAAAAATATTTAAGTCATTACAACTTATGTATAATTATGTAGGTTATAAATAATATTTTATACCTACATAATTATCTGCAAATCAATATTCTTTGTATTGCAGATAATTATGTATGCATAACAACAAATGGTATATTTGTTCAACAAGTTGTTTTTAATTCAACAGAAGGATTTTCACCTCAGGCATGGTTGTTTGTAGTGGGTGCCTAGGAACCACGTAAAACAGTAATATGTGGTTCTGATTTCTGTATTGAAGGAAAATTAACTTTTCATGACACAGAAGCATGTTTGATAACTTCTTATTTAATTTAAAAATTTGTTTTTAAATTTAATAGACTTCCTTATATATATATATATATATATATATATATATATATATATATATATATATATATATATATATATATATATATATATATATATATATATAAAATAAGATGTAACTTGAAGAGCAATAAAAATCGAAGACAAGAAAAAACTATATAATTCAATACAAATAAGACAAAATCAAGAAAAATCTATAGAATACAAATAGTGATAAAGCAAAGGGATCAAGTCTTCATCAGGAGGAAGATGCTCAACTATGCAAATAGAACATTTTTTTTCCGGGCAAGCACGAAGGACAAATGTCTAAAAATCTTCGCGCTATTCACCCGAAGAGTGTCTATGTATTAAAGGAAATATATCAAAATCAAAGCAAATAGAATCAAAGTAATGCATTGAAAATTAAGCAAAGCAATACATTGAAAATATGTATTAAATACAGAAGAATATAGTTGCCAAAAATAATTAGAAAAGTTATGTGTTAAATTAAAAAAGTTAAAATAGTTTATAAATTATTATGTAAATTCAAATTTAAAGCAAATTTTAGAGAAAGTTCACCTACTTTAAAAAATTATCTTCAATTAAATTATTTGTACCAGATTGGTTTTTCCTTGATTTTTTTGCAAGATATAAATTTATAATTTCTCCTCTTTTCAAATCCTGCAATGTTATGATCTTCGACTGCATCAGGTATCAAACCTGCTTCTCGACGGACAGGAAAACGAAGCTTTTCTCCAGCAGACACCGTAGAAGCCTTTCAGGTATAAATAAAGCAATATAATCCTTATTTATTATTTTGCAGGTATATTAGAGAAACAATTTATTGGCAAGCTAATAAGAAAACTGGAACATTTTGCACAATATCAAAGTTCTTACTGATTTTCTTACTGAGACATTCTAACTGGAAAAACTAGAGAAAGAGTCAATGCTACCAAATCAATGTACCATTAATAGTTAACAGGGACTGTTGGAAGGATTTTAAAACCAACGAAAATAATAATACCAGATGCAAGATCTGTATAAAACAAAAATTATATAATTTCTTTAAATTATATAATTAAAAATTTAATAATTCCTGCTTATTAAGATCAGATACATAAGATAAAAATCTATATAATTTCCTTAACTTCAAATCCAACCATTGTTGAAGTGTGATATGTTTAAAAAACACAACGTGAAGAAATTCGTAGTGAATTTCAGCTTTTTATTACACCATTCAAAAATAGAATACAACATAGTAACCTTATACTATAGTAGTTATTATACTATAACCTTATACTTAGTGCAAATGTTACCTGAAACTTTAAAGTAACTGGTATTTAAACGATTCCTATTACTTATATCAGTTAAAATTATTTTTCAATGCTGCCATTATTTAAAATGAAGGATAGTAAATTATAAGAAGCTAAAAATAATTTAATTAAATTTATGATAAAATATTATTGTAATTTGAAAATTTTTAAATTATATTAAACTAAAAAATAATACAGCTGCGGAACTATGAGTGATAAAGTCCCAACGATAAAAAAATAGATAAGCGAACTTTGTAAAGAAATGAAGATGGGATACATATTTATTTTGCACACATTAAATATATCTAAGCTACCCGTAATGGCTTCCTTTTTTTTTACAAAGGAGAGGATGCTTTTATTATAATTAGCTCCATTAACATGACTTTTATTTTCATTACGTAAAATGAAAGTGGTCCTTATGTTTTTTCGTTGTACCTTCTGATAATTATGTGCACGTTGAAAAGCTATCAATTTCCTTTGACAAATAACACATAAAAATGGATTAAAAAAAATTTAGTAAGATATAAACATTTGTAATATGTTCACATTATAAAGTACTGGAATTTAAAAACATTAAAATTTTATATCTTTTATTTATGCCACCAGATTGTTACAAACACTTTTAGAAATATATTTACAACCCTAATTTAATAAATAATAATTTTAAACCATTTGACTCTTTATTTATAGCTTTTAATTAATAATTGATTTCATCAACTAATTTGTGTACTATAATTATATTAACTCGGTTCTGTTTATAATGACAAATACTTAAATAAAACTATGTTAATTTAAATGTATAGAAATGTTGCAGCTGATGTATTGAAAAGATTTTATTTTCACGTTTCCATAAGTCTTGCGAGTAATGTGCAAATTATCTAGGACATTTGAAAACTAGCAGGATAATTTTAAAAAAATAAACAATTTTCTGCACTCTAGTTAATATGTGGATTACCTAGATAATAATTTGGAGAATAATTGATTTTCGCACTTCAGCAATGACGCTCGCATACATATATTTTAATGAGATCATAATATTGAAATTTTAATGATTTTTTTCACAGATTTCAGTGTACAAAAATAATTAAGCAAAAAATTTCAACATCTGAAAGCTTCATAAATCATGGGTGGAGGAAAAAGGCAGCTTTTGCAAGTTGTAAGACCCGAGAACCAATGATAGAGGACTAACCTTAGCGCAGACGCCTGTAGGCTTTAGCTGGGACTTGGGTGGCCCTACAAGGCCTACAAGGAGTGTACATTCCCGACATACTTCGCCTATTCCACCCAGTGATACCCCCTCGCCCCGATGAGGCACCCCACACGATAACAGGGGCTTGTTTTCGATTTTCTGAAAGTAAATGAACTCGTTGACCTCATCTATTATATTTGTTTAGACGCAGAGATTCGTAACAACAACAAGACTTCAACAAAGCCTCAGTTTTGTTGATGTTTAAACTGTATTATATTTATTATTTTTAAATTTTCTTCATAATAAGAGTCATTTACAACTTCCTTAATGTATTTTTTTCTGAATTGTTAATTATTTTTATTTAGTTAAATATAGTTCTCAAGAATTGCGTTAGGAAAAATGTAATTCTTAGCATTGGATTGCGAACAGATTTTCCTACAGTGAAGACAAGCTTAGATTAAACATTTTATTTTAAATACGAATGTGATTGAAATAATTTCTTCAATTTAATTTTAAATTTATAATGAAAAATAATAACTCTAAGTTAATATATTACATTAATATTTAAAAAAAAAAAAAAAAAACCCATCATATTTAATAAAACATGCGATTTTATTTGCCTGATTCACATATATTTTATTAAAAATTCTTACTATCAAGTAAAAAGTATATATATTTATAGAAATTGTGAAAAAGAAGCATGTACGATGGTAATAAAAGCTACAGCAAACATATTATTTATTATTACAAGCAAATTTTTTCTTTAAGAGTTTTTTGTAAAGAAAGGATATAAAATATAGACAAGAAAATTGTTTAAATAAAATAAGCCAAATTCCATGAATTTTAAACAAGTAATAGCTTAAAAAAACAGCTTTGAAACAAATTTGAAAAACAGCTTTGAGGGAGAGAGAGAGAGAGAGAAAAAGAAAACCATTTTTATGAATAAATTATCAAAATGTGAATGACGTGAATCAAAATGATTTTGTGATCAAAATGTAAAAACATTTTATCAAAATGCAATTACAATACATTATTTTCTTAAATCATATTCAAGAAATATAATTTTTGCTATTATGAATTATTTTTTAAGAAAAGTTATTATATTTTAAAATAGAGAATAATGAAAAACTAAACAATATACACAAAATTAAAAATGTCTTGCTAAAGAAATTTGGTCTTTTTATAATACAAAATAATTAATATAGTTTAAAGACCCGATAATGCACGATTTAAATTTGAATTTTTTTAACTCAATTATTTGAGTGTCAAACAGAACTAACTCTGAAGCTGAAGGACACTGTTGATATTTTACTCGGAACGAAAAATCGTCTTAACTGCTTGTAAAAGTTATCGATCGTCCTCTTTCTCTCATCTGGTGTCTTCCTACCTTTCTCTGTTGGTATCTCCCAATCATTTTCTCCCACTTCTCTCTTTTTCACCCTTCCGCCCCCCGCAATGTTTCGCCTAACTGGAAATGGACTGGTTGCTGCTCTAGCTTTGAAATCAACAGTTGGGTGTTTTCGAATCCACTCTTTTCCGTGGGGGTTTGTTTCAGTATCAAATTTGAACTGATATTCTCAATCGAATTATAATTTTTTGACATCAATCGAATTGTCGGCAAGCACTTTTTTTTTTTTTTAAATAACTAAAAGTTTTGACATTATTCCATCCTATTCCAGTTTCTTTGCGTGTAACATTTACTCTGATAATTTCATCTTCTTACATAATTCGTATTTGTTGATAAAGTTTTTATTTTAAATATATTAAAAGCTAAAAATTAGCAAATTAATTTGACTCCCTATCATTTTAGTAATGACATATTTGCTTTGAATGGGCTGCGAAAATTGAATAATTGTGTAAGATCTGCTTGGGCAGTCTAATTGCGCCTAATATCGATTAGAGACAATATTATCGCCATTCACTTTCATGACTTTTTGTAACTGAATTTTAACAAAAAAAGAAAAAAAGTTCAAGTTATTCACATATAGTCCTATATTTAGAAAATTTTTATATCAAATATTAATCATCAGTAGCAAATGAGATTTATAAGTGTCTTGATAGCGACCGATTTATAAAATTCTGGAATAAAAAGATTGAAGAAAATGTATTTAAAGTTGTCTTTATTTAGCAGCTCTTAGCGGCACCGCAGTAATCATAAAACTATTGTATAAATAAAACAATAACTAGATTTTTAATCTATTTCAAATTTTGCAAAGTTTATCTACAATATGCATTAAAAGAAAATGCAACTTGCTGTTTTTTCTCTTTAATATTCATGATAAACTTTCAATAGTTATGAAATGTTTATTAACTATACACAGATTTCTTGTGTTGTAATTAAGCTACTAATTTTTTATCTTTTGAATGCATTTAAAATAAAAATAAATAGTTGAGAAACGTGAGTTCTATTTTTTCATGATTAATTTCTTCAATGATTTACAATAATAGTTAAAAAAAAGAAAGAATGAATTTAAATTAATTGTGTATTTTATATAATTTTTTAAATTTAGGAACATATATTCAAAACAATTAAAACAATTAAAAGATATTCTAAGTCTTTCGTAAAATAACGGTATGAAATTTTTTTTTTCCTTTTTTCTTCTTTTTTTTTCTTTTTTTATTTTTCTTTGCATAAAATGGGAAAGAGTTACAAATGCAAATTTTTCTCATTTTCAAACTTCGCAGTCAGCAAAATTTGAGTTTGATGTGGAAGACAACATTTCAGTAGTAGCGAATGGGATTCGGCTTTTAATTTAATATAAGAGAAAGCGGAAAAGAATTATCAACATTCAGTAAACGCGTTGTTTCAATGAGTGCTATGTCTCAACGAAGTCATTCAACCGAATCAAAAGCTTGGAGAATTGATGGAGAGGGACCACACACAATCGAAATAGCAGAAGCTATTGGAGTTTCACTAAGTGTGATTTCCAGTGTGTGCACAAAGTATGCATCCGGAACCGTTTTTTGGAAATGTAGTTTGAAGATCAGGACAAGGTCGTAGATGTGCAAAATAGCCTAATGAAGACCGATATTTAACTCTAATGGCTCGTAGACACCGAAATGGGAATGTCATTCTTCTTCTGCAGCATTTTCGCTCGGCTGCTGGTACTAGGGTTTTGACACAAACTGTTTGAAACCACCTTCACCCTGTAGGGCTGTATGCTTGCCCAACAATGAATGGTATGGGTCTCGTTAAAAGCAATCCACCGTCTCTCCCACAGGGAGTGGGAAACGGAGCATGTGAATTGGTGGAGAAATGAATGGCACGATATTCTTTTTTCTGACGAGTGTCGATTTCTTTTTTATCCTAATAATAGGCGTATTTTGATCAGGAGGGACCATGGCACTAGAAATAATCTTGTGGTTGTGCACGAAAGTGTATGATTTGGCGGTGGGGAGTGATGGTATATCCTGATATCTTCAGTGATCGATGAACCTGTCTCCAGATCATTCGAAATGGAGCTCTCACCAGTCGCCAGTGTAGAAATGGGATCCTGAAATCTTACGCTGCAGAAAATTGAGAGGATGTCATGTAAATGGACTACAATTTTAGATCGCATTGTATTAACTTAGTAAATTTTTTACTTTTGTAAGAAAGAATCCTATGAACAGAATGACTAGTGTATCCTCCGGACATGAATCTAATAGAGCATGTTTGGGATATTCTAGGCTGATGAGTTGCTAGAAGTCTGCCACTTGCACAAACATTTTAAGAACTTTAAAAAACTCGCTTAGAAGCTCATTTCATCCAAACTAAACATTTTTTAGCTTCATGATATTGTTTTAATAACTTTACTTCGTTGTAGAGCAACACAATGAAATTTTAAGATTGGTTAGAAAGCTTTAAATTTCAATAATATATGACAATACTTTACTCCAAACTTTCATATTGATTAGAAAATTGATATTTTGGAAATAATTAACGTGAGTGAGTCAGATTCTCTAGGGAAGTTTTTAACAATTTCCTTAGTCTGTCCCTCTTGACCCTTCCATAAGCCTTCACTGTTCTAAAACCTTTGCTACAATGTCGATGCTATTAAAAAATTGTGAACTCTAATATCTTTCTATTGTCAAAATCTTAAAATAAGAAAAGAAGAAGCTACTTTTGATTTCAACCACGTAATTTAATAGCGATTCAAGATGATATGGTCTTCTATTTGATGCCTCATCCTAAAATTTTTTTAATAAAGTGCTATGAATTCTAACTACGAAAAGCGCAAATGTAGCCAAATTGAAGTTCCACTCTTTTACTATGGAGTTGAAACAAAAATGGCGTAAAGGTCTGAAACCAATTCCTTTTAGTATAGCAAAGTAAACATTAAAAAATAGAGAGGGAAATACTAAGGAGAATAACCAGTATAATTACCTTATTATGCTACTCGTAGCTTAGGGCTATTATGTAGCTATTTCTGTTTGTACTCATTTTACTATTACTATTTGTACCCACTTGTGTAGCTATATCTATTGTGTAGCTATTACTATTTAAATATACTAATATAATCTCTCCCCCCCAAAAAAAACAATCATTATATTCTTTTCACTCACACTGTTGCTAGAACCAAGCATCCGTACTTTTTGAAATATTTATATACAAGTTACAAATTACACTATTAAATAAAGAACAATTGAATAAGGTAAAAATATCCTTAATTTTATTGGGATTCGATTACAAACGAACCAGATAAGTGGACTATAGGTATAATATTATACTTAATTGAAGGTTTTTTGCTTCTTACGCAATAAAACAAGTATGCTTTACGTTGATGAAAATACTTTACATGTAATTGCGTATGATATTTCCTCCATTATTTAAAAGAATTCAATTGCAAAAACAAACAAAAAATAATAAATAATCAATGACACTGAACTTGATAATTTTGTAGTAATTAACTGTTACTTTAAGAACATGCCGTATGGGTTTCAAATAATTTATTTTATATTTTAACAATCATGTCATCGATATGTCATCAAAATCATCGTAAGAAAAGAATTGACTAGAAAGAAACATTTTAAAAGTTTATTTTTTAGTCTTGTGGTGGAAAGGGCTTTATGTTATTTCTGCAGGTTTACAGGAATATTACATTTTTAAAATTATTAACTTTTTAAACAGCAAAGACATTTTTAATCATGAGTAATCAAAGAAGTTTTGTTCTTTTTATTGTCCTTGTTATCATTGGTAAGTTTGATTTATTTAATTTTAAAAGTTTGATTGAATCCCGTAGTTTTAAAATTTGACATTGTAGAGGAATTTACAGATAGGGATTTAAAAAATATAGACCATCTTTTGTTTCTTTTCAAGAATATATCTGCTTTTAAATTTAACTTCAAATTTAAAAATTTTGATTTTTGTATAAAAGTTATTCAAACTATAATTTTGAATTTAAATTCAAGTATTTAAAATTTTTTTAAGACTGTATGCATTCGTTTTGTAAAATCGAAGAATACTTAAATATTTGGAAAAAAAATCGGAAAAAAAGCTCTATTTTTAAATACTCCAAAAGTTTCCATGTAATAAGTTACATTGGATAAAGTTTTGTTTAATCCAGCTTAGCTCAAAGTAACTTAGTAAATGAAGACTGACTATTTAATAAATATACTACTAAAAAAATTTCCAGGAGATATTTTTAATATCTGCCTGTAATCAACCTTTTGTTCTAAGATTTACTTTCTGACAAATCTTTTTCGAACAATCTTTGTTCCTAAAATCTTTGTCAACATTATGTTACCAAACTTCAAAGCTAATCAATAAGTTTCTCTTATCAAACAGTGATACTTTGAATCTTTAATCTATATAATAATAGCCTCTAGATTCTTTTAGTACTTCAAAATGAGCAATGTGTAAATTCCATTAATCGAATTGCTTAAAGTTTTACTAATTGAAGCTATAGACTATTAAAACTACAGAAATATTCTTAGTAAATTCTAACAAACTCAAGTTCTTAATTGGAAATTAAAATTCTTTATTTTCATGAGTCTTATTTTAAATAACTGAAAATCTTGTTTTTGCTTTAGTCTTTTGAAGTACGAAGTCATCCATTTCTAACTGAGCAGACATTTTGTATTGATTTACTTATTTCTTTGAAAGCTGTTGAATATTATAAGAAAACTCCACATTTTTACATTCTTGTGCAAATATTTTTTAGTTAAAATATTTACAATCTTATGAAAATTATAGACAAGTTTACCAAAATAAGTGATATAAAAACAATAAGATAGTGTATAATGTTAAAAATTAGATTTTTTTTTTTTTAATTTCTTTCGTGAATCTTAAATTTTAGATTACATATTATACATATTATAGTTATATATTATATTATATTATATATGTTAGTTATTATATTATAGTTATTTCATAAGGAATAATTAAAATAAAATCTACAAACTTGTGTCCTTTTTACAAAAAGACTAGTATCCCCCCTTTTTTTATAGCAAATGTTTTCTTTATGGAAGTCTTTTATAACAAACTTTTTAGATTTATAGCAGTAATGTAATTAAAAACCCAGATAATGCAAATTTTTGCTGAAATCTTAAATATATTTACATGCAAATTTTAACTAATTTTTAATCTCAATCCAATATTAATACTGCTTTATTTGAATGTCAATAAAATGTTACTTCAACAAATTTTTCCTTCCATGATTGTATACTTCAGAGTGGAGTTAATCAAATCATCTGATTCTTCGTATGTATATTTATAAGTATTTAATAGTCAAATAGTATAGAAAACCCTTTTACTGACAACATTTAATAACTTAGTCAAACTGACAGCCGAATGGTTAGCTCTCTCGTCTTCAACAGTACGTGGACTCTATTCCAACTTCGAATGAGTGCTTGCAGTGGTTAAGAATCCACTTAAAACTTAATGTACATATCTAATTAGCTCTCGCGTGTAATAATAAAAAATAACAGTTGATTAATAAGCAAATTAGAGCTCATGGGAGTAGTTTGTTTCTAAATCTTTCCACCTCTCTATTAACAACCTTGGGATCTTAGTTAAGTTAACCTTAGGAGTGTAGACAAAAAAACTAAATAAATCTCAACTAAATGTACAGTAGTTAGTCATGTGCTCATAACATGACAAATACTTGAACTACGAGTAATGTGGCTAGAATCATTGACTGGAAAATTTTCAGTGCTTCATGACTACTACAAAATTTTAACTTCTGTAGTTTACGATTGATGGAATGTCCACTTTAAACATGCTAACTGCTACCAAGCTAATTTTCGTCTCCATTTGCTCGATTTACTTTCTTTTTAGTAAACACAAACATTTGTAAGAAAATCTATCTTGGTAAAATATAAATTGTAATCGTACAAAAATTTAAAGTATTATTGAATTCTATCTGAAAATTATTTTGATAAATACAACTTTTAAACAAAAGTTACTTTAGTGTTTAGTAGGTTTCTACTTTTTCGAGATTCACTGAAGTGTTTAAAATTTTGTTACTTAATTTAACAAGATAAAAGTTTTATTGTTCTGAATTCATTATATTTTGCTAATGGCTTTGATTCAAAGTTACGATACGTTAATTAGATATTTAATAAGATTATCCTTAAGAAAATTGATTTTTGTAACTTGTAACTTTGAAAGTTCGTAGAACGTAAATTACTTTTGAAGTGATTATTCCTATTGATTTCTTTTAATGACATAAACCATTAAAATTACTTGTACATTGAGGATTTTGATTAGATAATGTTTCATTCACACATTGATAAAGTGTTTAAATTTTTCACTTACCAGAATTAAACCAATATTTTTTCTTTTGCAGTGTCTTATCTTTATTACGAATCGTTTCTGAAGAAACAAAACTCATTGGTACCATTACATTTTAATAAATCGTCTGATTTAGAAGGTACGAAGTACAAAATTTTGAATAAGCGTGATTTGTTGCATTTGACTGAGAATGAGGTCAATCAGATTCCAAATGAGCATGTCTTGGAACACATTAATAAATATTCTAAGAATAAAGAAAGACTGAAAAATGAAATTTCAACCGGAACTGAATCCCTTAACTGGAGATTTAACGTTAATATCACAAAACTGGTAAGTGGATCAATGAATTCAATTGAAAATAGTGAGTCTGATGTTCCGAAAGCCTTGAAGTCTGGAAAAAAGAATCCATTGAGCATGGCAATATACGTTTCGGGGCAAGAAGGAAAGAATTCAAACACTGAACTGCAAAGGTCTTGGGGCGCTGTAGGTGAATTTCTAAGGAATTTTTTCGGTAGTTCTCCTAAGCAATTGAAAGAGAATCATAACGTATTTATCGAAGGTAGTAATTTCCTTAACCAAGTTATGAAATCGGAAGACTCGTCGGATAAGCGAAAAGAGAATTTAACAAGGAAAGATAAGAAGCCAAAATTCTTAACACTTCTTGGAGGAGGGAACAAAGAAAACCCTCCTCTGGAACTGGGAAGTGGGGAAATTGAAGGTTTAGCTTTTGAAGTTACAAATGTTACAGATCAGGAATCTTTTACAATTAAAAACTTAGAACCTGAGGAAGTATTTGCTCCAAAAATAAACACCTTGATTTCAACTACCGGAGATTCAGACGCAGATTTAAATCCTCTCAATGAGGCTATAGCAGAACATTCTTTAAATTTCCCAGTAACAGATATGGTTTTAGAAACCAAACATTCAACAGAACCGGAAGTTTTAAATCAAGATGTAAATGCTGTTTTTAAGGTTGATTCTGATTTGCCTGGAGTAAACTCAAACAGCCAATTCGAAAATTTTTGCTTACAATTACTTAAAAACGTTGCAAAATCTCCGAAGTTTGTAGAATTTGCCGAGTCGGAAGGTAGTGGCAGTTTCAGAAATGAAAATACTAGTGAGAATTTTGAGGTAAACAGTAATCAGTTTGAAATTACCACACAAAAAACTAGTACTCCATTACCACAGCTTAATGCACTTCAAAACTTATGGAACAGAATAAGATTCCGGTTTCGAAATGGCAAAAGCGTTAATGAAGAGTTTGTTACTCCTTCAAGCCTTCCCTCAGAAGATACTGATTTGGAAGACACACAAAATAGGTTTTTTAATGGCTTCTTCAATGATTTTGGAAGTGGTAGTCGATTAAATGATGTAGAAGAGCTGAGTTTTCTTGAAGAAAATCAAATGGATGAAATTTCAGAAGAATTCTCAATTCAGGATTGCAGAAACTTTTTTACAATCAAAGAGAAAAGTGAAAGCAATATTCAAAATGAGGTATTTACAAAATCTACAGTACAATCAGAAATAAACTTCACTTCTTTTGAAATGAACAAAACCTTTTTATCGGATAACCTTGTACGAGATATTCATATAAAAGATGATAAAAGCATCATCGAAGAAGTTGAAGTTAATGCTTTTAAAACTGAAGATTCTATGAACTCCGTAGAAACCACAATCTCCGCTATTGATTCTATCGTACAGTTAGAAGAAAAGGTACAAGAAGTGATAGATTCCATTGGTAAAGGTGATGTTTTCGAATCTCCAGATACAACTTTAAAATCTTTCGTAACTGAGCAGACAAGAGAAAAATTTTCTAGTAAACCAATTTTTGGAAATACTGTCGATGAAATAAATATTTTTGAAGCCTCTACAATCTTTACTGACAGTTTCGAGAAAAGTTTAAATGATCTAGATACTACTGTAGTAGAAAACGCAAATTTAAATCAAATAAATGAAGAAAAGTTTATTTCGGAGGATTATACGAACGAAGAGAGTCCTATTGGAAATGAAAAGCTTAAGAATACTGTTTTATTTGAGAATACTTTGTCCCCATTAAATGAATCAAAACAAAGAATTTTCAATCTTTTTATGTCTGGCAGTGGAAGCAGAGAATTAACGGATACAGAGCTTTCTACACTAGATTTAAGCGTGGAAGATGAGGAACCTTTGGAGATATTTGATTTAGGAAGTGGAGAAAGAAAACTGGATGAAATTGAGTTTTTCACAAATAGTAAGGGCTCCGATGAAACAACTAAAAGTGAATTATCAAGATTTGATCTAAGCAAAATATCCACTGAAACAATCACTGAAATTGATAATCTAGATTTTAGTACAGCTGTTAACTCGAGATCTGCCAATGACGTTGATAGTAAAACTATAGCTTCCCATGAGACAGAAATAAATGGCACAGTTCTACGTATTTCAGACTCTGATGAAGGAAGAGAAATTTTTATACAGACTTTCTTAGATCAGAATGAATCTACTTGTATAAATTGTTCGAATGATGAAATTCCTATCCAAGAGGATTGCACAAATTGCGAGGAAACTTCTCTAGATTCTAATGTAATAGAAGAAACAATCAATCCACTTATATCAAAAGATTCAGATGTTACAGAATATTACTTAAATTATGAAAAGGATGTATTTTCTGATATAAATATAGTTATACCTCCAACTAATCGTCCAAAATTAACTAGTTTCAGTAGTTCCACACAACAGTCGGAGCTTGCAAAAATAACTCAAATGTGTGTGAACTGTGAAAATACATACACCGAAACTATCAAGGCAGAAATTCCTCAATATCAGAATATAGACTATTCTGACAGAATCAATTTTAAAGTAGAAAATGTATCTAATATTTCAACTACAAATTTTGAAGAATGGTCAAATGATCCAAATGAAAAAAATGTGACAGAGCTTCCACGTCAATTTGACTCTAAAGTTCCTATAATTAATGAAACTTTAAATAACTTTAAAGAGAATCAGTTTAATAATAGTCGTATACGATATGCTCGTTTTAATGATGAAATTCCAGAAACTCCAGTTTCAAGAAGAGGAGCTAGAGCTCATTACGAGTTACCTGAAAACTGGCCCGACCTGACATCTGAACTGACGCCAGAAAAGTCCTCAATTCAGCCTAGTATTTCTACTCTTAGAACGGAAGAACCAAGCGAACTGAATACTCCAAAGTTATCCTCTCCAATCAACTATCATGAAATTACCACTGAAAATACAGACCACTTTGATATAGAAGTTCCTGATATTGCAAATAACACCTTGATAGAATCTCCGGATTTATTATCAAACTTTGCCTCACAGTCTAATGATCAAGCTGATCTTACTGAATATAGAAGTACAACAGAGCAATTCCAGTTGTCTCACAATGTATTTTCCGTTTCTACTCCTAAAACAGAAATGTCCGATTTAAATACTAATCCTAGAGCAAAAATTCCAGTAAAGAAATTTTGCGTCAGTGCTAGTGAATGTGACAGTTCATTGAATGAACGTTGCATTTCAAAAGATGGCAATACTACTTGTGACTGTGGAAGAAATTTCAAACGGCATCCTGACAGTAGAAAATGCGAAGGTAAGAACTTCTATTCAATTTAACTTCATTGACTTATAAATTTCTATTTAATTGTATATTTAACTCGCGCGTAAATATCACAAAGTTAAGAGTTATTGCGAAGAATATATATTTAAATAAGTATGCTTTTCTGACTAATGAATATTCACCATATACACCCCTCATAAATAATTGCTCTAGTTTTACCATAATAGATTCATTGATTAAAAATTTTAAATTCGTAAATGAAGTTTTCAAACTTTGTATTTTGATATAGTTATTTTAATTTGTAAATGCTAGCTTTTCATCCCTTCAGTGGATTAATAAAACTAAGTACTAAGCATGCTTGAAAACTAAACGTTGCAGGTTTCGTGTTAGGTTGACCACCTAACTGGGTCATATCTCACGCCAGAGCCCTTGGCCAAGAAAACTATGGGCACTGTAGGCCTTGTCTTTCCGATTGGCTGTCATACCAGAGTTCAGTTTTTTAATTTGTAAATGAATTGAGATTCTATTGGCAAAGACATGCTTTTTACTTTTGATGGGTCTAGATAATCTGATTGCTTTTATTTCGTGTACTGAAGTTTTCCAAAACTATAATCATTTGAAACTAATTTTTTTTCGCAAACTTCATCTTACTACGAGTAATTTTATTCTAGTAGTTCTTTCATTGACTTTCTTAGATTCTCTTTTTTACCATCGTGTTTCTCAAATTCACGCTGTTTAAATTTCGTAATTGCATGAAAATTTTTACATAACATTTATTAGACTGAAGCATCTTAACTTTCAAAACTATCATTTCAATCTCTTTAGGTTTGTGGATAAACAGTATTCTTTAATATTAAAAAAATTTTTAAATACTTATATTTCCTTATATTACTTTGAATTATTAAATATAATAACTTGAGTATCTTAAAACTAATAAAGAAAATTTTATTTAATCTTTCTGTATAAGGAAATGACTTTATTGAGTTCAGATGGTATAAAATTGTACAAAAACAAATTTATATTTAATCCTGTAAGTTTTTTCTGCTATACTAAGTTCAAAAATATTTTTTGATAAACAATTTTGTACTTATTTTTCATGTAACAATTTTGATTGGAAAACGTAAGCTTCGATTTTAGCAATTTGTTTTAAATTTGTGAAAAATTGTTTTATTAACCATTAAAAGGTATATTAAAACCAGTTAATTTTTTTATAACAGGTATTACTGATTTTATTAAACATATTTTACTATAACTATCTTTGCTTAACCACTTAAGCTATTTGTTAGAAACATGGTTGGAAAAATGCCAGTTATAAATAATTGTAATTGTATAGACAAATGGGCAATGGCACTGCAACAATCAAACTAGAAAATTATATTTCTAAAGATCCGCACTGTTTTCAGACTAATCTGTAATTACGTTAAATATAAATTACTTCCTCCCAACAAATTCGATAAAATTGACATGGTCAGTACAACTTTTGCCTTGCGTAATCGAAAAATTTGAACTTTTTTCTTTTTTACCACAATGCTTCTTTGATTAAAGTAATCCTTATATTAACTACAAACTAATAAATTCAATGCCTTACACTTGTATTCAATACTTAAGGTATTAAATCACTCACTTGAACTTGCGTCATATATCAAGTATTCCGTAGTTTTTAACCGTAGTTAAAGTTAATCCGTAGTTTTTACAAAGGTAAGAAATTTTAGTTGATCTAATGTTGTCAGCTGAAATTACTTCAGTCTTAGTAAAAATAGTTTTTTTTATAATTCCCATTAAAATTAACTTGTGTATATTCATATAAGTTAATGAATATTAACTACATTCCCATCTGCATGTAAAGCTTCAAATGTTTCTAGAAATTTATAAGAAAGTATAATTTGTGTGTGTATGCAGAAAATAATTACTTGAGAATTTCTTAAACTATAAAGTCCAGTTTCTTATTGTAGTCTCAATTAACTGCTTAAGTATCTTGCTTTTCTTACTTCACAGCCGAAATATTTTAATTTTAGTCTTTTAATTTAAAAGAAAGATGTAACCTTTTTTAAAAAAGTTTTTACAGGCTTTAGGAAGCATTCACTTTTGAATGCATGTTGCATCATGGTTTTGTTACATTAATGAGAATATTTTGAGTTACTCTAACAGGTATTTTATTCTGCATTTAACATAAATAAAAGTAATCTCCTTAAACATGGAACACTGTAGACATGCAATAGGCCGTGGTGGCCTGGTTGGTTAGGGTGTCGTCCTCGTTGCCGAAAGGTGGCGAGTTCGAATCCCGGATTAGCCGAAGATCAGTCGTGTTCACTAATGGCAACTGCGGTACGTAAAATATGTCGGGTCGAAATGTTCCCATTACAAATTAATACCTCTGGGGGTGGTTGGAGCCAGGCTTTGGGTCTTCACTGGTTTCAATCTCTAAATTGGAAGATTCAAATGGTGCTGCCATCTATGAGACAAGTCATACTTCCAGCTTCGTATGAGGGTGCTCTATTAAAAAAACGGAATATGCTCTGTCTCTCTCTGACTTCATTCGCCTAATCTATGACGGGGGAGGGCATTGCCAAGTGTCATCAGAAACAACAGATATGCATTAAAATATTTATTGCGTTCTTCATGATGCATTAGCCTGAGTTTGTCACGGAGGGGGTTAAATCTATTTACAATTGGAGACATTGCTGAAACTTAATAAGCTCGTTTATTTAGATTAACCCTTCTTTGCATAATGGTGGAAATTTCCATCGTAACCTATAATGCCCAAAAATTATATAAAAGAGCAAATTCACTTTAAGTTGATCGTGTTTGGATACCTTTTTAATGTCCATTGCATAAAAAGAAACAAGCTGTCAAAAATAAACATGAATTATATCATATATTATTTGAACATGAATTATATCAACTTGATTTATTTCACCAATAAAGAAAAAATCATGCAAAGAAGGGTTAACTTGGACTAAGTATTTGACATCACTATAAATCAATTTCTTTTATATTGTATTAAATGTTCTGTTAGTAGGTACTTCATGTATTCTTCCACAAACTTCGAATTTATAAATGTTACAGCTAAGTGCTTTGGCTTTAATTTCATAGATTTGACCATCGTAAATTGTGTAAGCATTTGTCACAATCCAGAATCTATTTCTAAACCGGGGATTCTAGTTAAATAAGCCCTTGCATAAATGAACTCTTAAGCGAGAAATCAATAAACCAAATTCCTCAACTGATTCTTCAGGCATTTTAGAATAATATGAATGACTTCTACTTTTCAGCTTTATTTCACTTTAAAATATCTCGTGTATAAAACTAAAGTTTGCTATAGTTTCCTCTAAGAAAATTGTAAGTTTCTTGAAAAACATTTTCATAACTTTATTGATAAAGGGATGGTATAATCCGACTTTTTCAAAAAAAAAACATTAGACTTTATAATTAACTTAAACTGTAAGAAGTAATTTTTCCTTCCTTATTCCCCGATATGTCCTACCGTTGACAAGCTTGTGGATTCGATTCCAATCTTATTCTATTAAGCTGGCAGTCGAATGGTTCAACAGTTTGTGGGTTCAAATCCCACCTCGAGCACGGGTGTTTGTAGTGGGTTTGGAATTCTCTTTAGATCGTAGATCTCAATTTCATTAGCCCTCGTGTGCAAAAGATTGTTGAGTGACAAACAAATCATCAGATCTTAATCGAGACATCTGGGTCCATTTCAAACTTTAGGTTCCATCCAAAATAGCTTACATGAACAAAGAAATATGAATAATAAAACAACCAATTATCTCTTATACTAATTCCTATGCTTCAATTTTAACATTGTGATATTCTAAATTATTAGATCTTTAGATTATAAAAATCTATCCTCGAAATTATAGTTCAAGAAACTTAAAAATGACAGTCATCGATAGACTATTTTAATTTAGTGAACAATTTGATTGTTTTGCGAATGTATTTTATTGGGTTCATTAGTAATATCTAGTTATTGGGTTGTTCGGAAAGTTATTTCGTTTTATATGAAAATGATAAACGTATAGCGAATAAATATCTTATTGAATTGTATATTTTCAATTCTAGTCCAATACCTTTTACCATTTTTCTGGAAGTAGCATGCTTTCATACTCATAGAATGGTTGGTTTTCACTAGCAAAAGACTAATTCAGGTGGGAAAAACGAAATGACTTTCCGAACAACCTAATAAATGAATTTAACGCATAATATATTCATTTCATATACTCCAGTTTCTTATGTTAATTTTTGATAAATTAACATTAAATAGGAAAGCAAGCATTCATATATTTAAATTTTTGCTTTAAGTTTTTAATACGACCTTTGTTTTCAGCTACAATTACTCTGAAAACCTCTTTGAAACTTCCTGGTGAGCAATTTCACATTGATCTAACAAATAAGAATTCAGAGCTTTTCCGTAGGAAAAAACAACAGTCTTTAGAAACGGTAAGTTTAATATTCGAAGAAATTTTGTAATTGAAATGTATTTCGTATACTATATGCGTCAAATACAATAACATAGTTTGTGATCTATGAATTTATAATATTTCATTCTTTTTGGTAACGTTTATATTTACTAGTATCAAAAAAATTTGGAAAATCTGAGAAAAATGGCCTCTAATTTTGAAAAAATTACTTATAGTAGTCTACAATATGAAACGAACTTCTCGTAAATGCACATATTTATCAGTAATAAATGCAAATAATTATCAATTTAAAATTGCAAGATATTTATAGAAAAGCCAGAGTCTTAAATCATGATTCTAATTTTAGAAAAATTAAAATCCAACTAGCTTCACGAATACAAAGTAGACATATTTATACAACTCTTTATTATCAAATAGTATCTAAATAAATTTTAAATTTGATCTAATAAATTTAATTTATCCAGAAAATATAGTTTTCAAATAAAAATAAATTTATAGCATTGAAAAATAAACCTCAATATTCCTGAATATTACGTAATATTTAATGTAGAGAAACTGTTAACATTTTTCCTGAAACTGCTAGTTAATGAAACTTAAAAGAATATTAAGGTAACTTGGTTGTATAAAATGCTTAAACTCACCTTTGGCTCTATGGATATCTTAATATCCATTGGATTATACTTTGTTTTTATTGCAAACAGCTAATGCAAAAAATCAACAGAATTAAGCACTTGAATTCATCACTAAAATTACGTGCATTAAATTGTAAGATGTTTAAATGTTACTTTCTTGTTTAAAAAATCTAGATGTGGATGCTTCTGGGACATGATCCTGAGCTTTTTCTAACTGTCGCTGAAATAGACGTAGCTGGATTCGAAGAAGGTAGCTTGATAGTAAATTGGGATATTAAGTTGGTGCCTGACAGAAATGAAACAGTATCTGAATTAACGAATCAGATAGATAATGATTTAAAAGAAGTACTTGGAAACTCGAATTTACTTAGTAACCTACCTCTTAATGTTCAGAATGCATCAATATCAACATTTGGTAAGCATGATATTCTATATAAAGGCTTATTTGCGGTTGTTTTTAATTTGTAGATGTTGAATATTTGTCTAAAAACCAAAAGTTATTCATATAAATACATATATTTAAATAAAGGGAGCAAATTTCACTTTGATATCAAATTTTTGGTAAATTTGGCAGAACTTCTACTTACCTTAAAATTTAGAAGGCTTAAACGTAGTTTATGCTAAATAAAGCTTATAGAATCTTGTAAATACTTTAAGACTAAACTCTTCATCATTTTCAACAAGTTTTACACGCTCTATCGTACCACTTGTTAATTTTCGACCTAGTAATTTACACTCTAAAAATGTGAAAATGTGTAATAAAAGCAAATACACTTTTTTTTTTTTTTTTTTTTGTAACTGATTGCAAAAACATTCCAGAAAAAACATTTTAGTGGATAAAATTTTATTTGGAAACGGGCACTGCATGTATTTAATTTAAAACGAAGTAAGATTTTCAGGGATCCCATAGAAAAAATATAGTTTCCTTAACATACTGTTATAGTATGTTAAGGAAACTATACTTTTTCTCTACGAGCAAAACTAATATCTACAAATCAACGCGAAAGTTTAGATACCAAATTTCTTTGAGGCTGTTTAATGAATGAAAATAAGCAAATTAAAAATTTTTTATTCTGAGTTTAGCTAAACCTTGTTGTAAGAAGACTTAGAATCTAAAATATTTTAATTTCGAAAAAGAAATTGCAGATTTTCTGATGGTATTAAAATATTAATCTTAGTTCCAATTGTGTTGCTTTTCCCAAATGAAGATTTTAAGCACTTAAGATAGCTTTAATAAAACATGATTAAAATAATATATTTCAGTTGAATTGAATATGACAAATGTTCCAACGAAGTCTGAAAATTAGTTCTATATATTTTATGTCATTATTGAGAATTTCAATTAGATTTAAAATTGTCTACGCTAAGAGAGACTAGATTCTAGAATAAAATGTCTTGAAAATAAGTGAAAAGCCTTCAATAATCTTATACTGAAAAGGAATTTCAAACCGCAACTTTTAACTCTTAAACTCCTCGTCAGCGTAAAGTGATCTTAAAGCCACAAAGCAAAATATTAAAGCTGTAATTTCAAAGCTTGATGGGTAAAATTAATATTAACATCTAAAATATGTGATTCTAATACAAAACATTCTTAGTCTTTAAACTTGTATTCTATCACTTCCACGAAAAGATTAAGAGGAATGCTGAACAAAAATAATTAAATATAATAACAAAAATAATTCAATATAATATTAATCTATTATATATTATATAAATATTTCAAAGTATACCTCAGCTTTGAAAGATTTTATAATTACGAATAATTTCGATCTATTAAGGATACGAAGTAAAACAAATTTTAACGATTGAAATCTTTAAAATTAAGCTTTCTTTAACTTGAAATTGATACCATTACAATCCTTTGCTCCTGCAATTAATAATCATTCTTTGAATAATAGAATGTTCTCGATTATCTATACCTCAATGCTTTGTAGGATTTAATAATATAATAATTCAATAGCTTCACCCTATTTAAGATGGAAAGTGTTTTTTAGTTTTGGTTACATGTGACTGTTTTCTCTAATATGTATTTTCTAAATGCTAAGTTTAAATGTTCTCTCAAATGAAACTGGAAAATATCTTGAGTGAAGTTTTAATAAAATTGCTTTTCATAGTTTTAAAGGTACAAGTAAAGCTAGTATTACTAAAATAAAACTTGTGAACAAGTTAACTAGAAGTTTAAATTTCTATTAAACAAAAGTCCAAAGTTTGCTTTCGTGTGACTTATTTGAAACTGTTTTGTATTGAAGTGTTTTCCAGTTTCTTTTTTTATTGTTCTCAAAACTTAACATTTTAAAAGTTTTATGATTACATGGTTTTTCGTATTAAGGATACATAAATTTTGTTTTTTACACTACAATTCTAAATGCATTTTATGTATGGTATTTGTCGAAAAGTTAAAGTTCTAATAATTCAATGTCTTAAATCCATAATTTGATGTCTTTTTTAAGCTCACATTTTTCTAAAACTCTAATATTTAGATAGATGACAAATTTTTAATACAAAAGTGGAATGGCTGTAGTAAATTCAGAATCTGCTAAAGTTTAATTCAAATATTTTGGAAACTTTTTTTATTGACTAACAACATACCTGGCAAATATTAAACATAGTCGATACAACTTAATTTTACTTTTTAATAAATTAATAGTTATTTTTAAATAAAAATTTTAAAAATAACTCTTAATACTCATTAATTGATCTATCAGATTTACTTGCTAACTCTTGTTTACAAAATACTATTAACTAGTTTCTCAGAAGAAAAATAACTGGCTTAAAAATAAGACCCGTTAGAAATGTACTAATCTCTTTTTTGTAATTTCTTTCAGCTCTGAATCCCTGTGAAAAAAGAGAACTCAATTATTGCCATAAATTTGCGGAATGTATTCGTGACGAGACCGTTGGCTTCACCTGTAAATGTAAGAAGGGCTATATAGATAATTCGAGTGACAAATCTTATCCTGGAGAAGTTTGCATAGGTAGAACTAGATTTATCTCTTAAGTTTCTTAAATTTTTAAGTAAAATGATTCTCTGAAGCTTAAAGTTTTAAAAGTAAATGCCTTGCGATATCAGTTTGTTATTCGTTCCAGCGTAAGTAAAAGTGATCGATTTATAATTGTAAAGTTTATAGGTAAATTCAAAAACTAAATTTTTATACTTACAGTAATCGGAGACTGTTTTCAATTTTGGGTAAGAAAAAATTTGTCTCGATTCATTCGATTAACACTAAACATACCGGGGATTTTTATTCGGCAAAATTAATGGGAAAATGGGTCAAATGACCCCTTTCGGTAGTTTTAGTGTTAAAGTACTTGTAAAAATTTATATCAGCGATATAAAACTCAAACTGATTTTCAAATACTTTGTGATCAATGGAGACGTTTATATAATTACATCTGGAACACTGAGATGTAAGAAAATAAGCTAAAAAAATTCATTAGTCATTAAATTTTAAGTAGGCATGCACTGTTTAAAATGTAAATTAAACTTAACTAGTCAAAATGACTTATTTTTAAGATCGTATCTAACAAACATCGACTCACCCCAAGGTATACAGTGAAAAAAAAATAAGTAAATCTGTAAAATTATGCAAATAAAACCTTATTCAGTTAATATTTAACTGCTTTTAATTTGTATAAAGAATTAGTTTTAACTCGTAGTTACTTAGTATAAAAATACTTTAAAGAATACAATAACAGCAACTTTATTAACAGAATTTTGCAATCCTGGGGACTGCGGTGATCATGGAGAATGCAAATTGACAGTAAAAGGAGAAAAGCATTGTTTGTAAGTATTTTAAACTTAAATGCTCGATTAGAGTAATTAAACGAAATTTTCTTAACTGAAATTTTCTTATAGGTGTAGCGGGTGGTACTTTGGGGGAAAGTGTGAAATATCTGGTATAGGTGAGTGAAAATAAGTAGAGCATAATTTTGACATTTATTTATGCAATGTAAATGTGCTTTATAGAGATCTAATTTCGCGTTCTTGCTCATTACAGTTGTGATAGCAAGCTTTGCAGGAACAAATGTTTTGGTACTTACTTTGTTAATAGTGGTCTGTGTCTGTCGAAAGCGAAGGTACGAAAACTTAAATATCTATAGATAATTTATCTTTTAGCGTATCTTTAATATAAATTAGTGAATTTGATCTTTATTTTCTCTTATAGACAACAAAGTTTAGTTTCTGCATAAATCTAGTGCGTATGCAATATTAAATAACTTTGTGCCTTTCAACAATCTTCTAGAAATAGGTCTTACTATAATAGAAATTTAGCAAGATTCCAACCAACCCAAGACCTGGAGAACTCGGCAATAAGAATTCACAGGATATCGGATGCTGTCGCTTTGAATGAAATTGGTTCAAACAAAATGTCGAAGTATGTCAATACAAGCACTCCAATATTTGAACAAGGACCAGTTATTCAAATTACAAGTCCTTCTTTGATTGGTATGTCAGTTTTTAAACTATTAGGTTTTGATAAACATATTTGAATAGTTAAAATATTAATTTTTATTGACATTAAAATCTAATATTTATATAAATTTAGATCTACTGAATCCTTATTCTCAACTTGAAGAGTTTTTCATGCAAAATTTCTACCGACCCTACGCTAAAGGTAGTAAAGTTAGTAGCCTTCCGTTATGGAAGTTCAATGCTCGATTCTTTAAATTGTAGGTTCAGGTGTGATTAACTACCGTTAAGCGATTAACTTCTCATCTCGGAAGAGGTTGTTTAATTTTCAAAGTCTGCGTACGACTATGGATCCTGATGTAATTAAATCTCGCGTGGAAAAAGATAGCTCAGAACAAACAAAATTACAGAATGCTTAAGATTTTCCTTTATGATTATGAATGTTAACTGGAGGTGAAGCAAAATCTGGTAACTAATCTTGCATGAATTTATTTTAATGTCTTCAAAATAAAAATTTGAATTTCTTAATATTATAAAATTATAGAATAAAAGAAAAATATGGAATAAATGTTAAGGTTTTTACTTAACATACGTAAATAGTTATAAGCACTGAAATTTCGCCTTCTATCTTAAAAACAGTAGCGCTGTGTAGGTATTCACTCCGGATGCTACATTGTACTTAAGAATATTTTTTACGAAAAAGTGGACTGCGCCTAAGAAAATATAAGGTAATAACATGCTTATGATTAAAATATCTAATATCCAGCATATCTAATATGTAGCGTACCTAACCTCTAGCTCACTAAATTCTATATTACCAGAATATTGCTAAAGCATGTTCGTGATGGTCTGTTTGGTTCGGGCGTTCGTTCTCCTTGTCTGTAGTTGGCGAGTTCGAATCCTGATCCAATCGATGATATGTCATGTTCGCTAATGGTGATTGGGGCCCATTAAGGATGTCATGGTCATAATGTCTTCCATGTGAAATGATACCTCTGGAGGTCTTCTGATTAGCCTCTGCTTCTAGATTACGAAGACTTACTTTCAGGGATACGATGGCACACTCACTGGGTACCCTCCTGTACCTCCTGTATAAGGTGCCATTATTTCCGCCCTGAAGATGAAAGATGAAAATTCTAGTAGCCGGGCATTATACGACACAATTTTGAAAAATTGTACGAATTACTTTCAATTATCCTACTGAACTTAATTTTAATGCAAAATTTATGTTAAAATGTAAAATTTTATTCGGCACTCATTATGAACACTATCATCAACTAGAAAAAGCAACTCTAGGGAAGATGCCTAAAAATTATCTTTAGACATTACAGGTTAGTTTTTGAAAGCAAAGTGAAATCTTTTACTCTGACACCTTTTGACTACTGTTCTAAATTAGTGATGAAAATCTGCTGTGCTCTAAGTAATTCAGAGATTAACAATGTGTATGTGGAGTATAGATGTGTCATGCTTTGTGTTTTTATCTAAGTGAGAGATTAACCCTTCAGCTTCGTCAAACGTTTGCACTCTGGGTTTTACTTCAACAGTTTTAGAAAGTGATTCTCACTTCGAGCGTAGTTCGCGGAATTCACTTTAAGTAAAGTCTAGTTCCAATCAGCTCTCGTGTGTAAAGTCACCAGAATGGGAACTAAATCATTCCTATGTATGTGTATAAAATATAATGACCTTAATCTTTTTTGCTCTTATAAATCAACGCATTCCAGGTAATGTGAAGAGAATAGCTGAAGCAGAATATTTGCCCCTAGAAATCAATTATTCCTTTGGGAAGATGTTCAAATTAACTTTTCGCATTTCAATATCAGTTTCTTAATCTACATGGAAATCGCATTATTTTGGTTTCCATTTCGTATCACTCAAGGATATTGAAACTGTTAAGCCTCAGTTGACAGCATGCAAAGTAATTTTCTATTCGATACACAAGAAAGTCCATTCTTGAATTTAATTTAGGTATTAAATTTAATCTCGGTGATTAGTTGTCAGCTCAATAGTAAGCCCCTCTCGCCTTTGGTTCAACAGTTCGTGAATTCGAGTAGTACCTCAGGCTTTAGATGTTTGTAATTGCTCTGAATCTATTTCAAACTCTAAGTTCTTTTCTAATTAGTCCTTGTGTACAAAAAAATTACATTTCAGTGACAAACTAATCACGAAAAAGGTAATTTTACAACCAAGCTTCCTATTTATATTGGTGAAGCATTTCCAATGAGTCATCACATATGTTAAAGTGCCCATAATTTATGTGATTAGAAAGCTGAATAGTAATTTAGTTCAACAATTTGAAAGTTCTACTTCCTAATCTATGTCAATGTTTCAGATTTGATTTAAAACTGCCCTAATCGAATTGAGGCTTGTTTGCAAGGAGTGGCCGTTAAACGACTAACCAAACCAGAGGGTTGACTTTCTCCTAAATAGAAAGTGCTTAAACTCGTGCATTTAATTAAATCAATTTTTGAAGTATTTAAAAAAGATTATATATACGCACGGAGTAGACGGAGAAATCTAAGTTACATGTTTTAGTTTTGAGTACAAAAATAACTAATGAGGTATTTTAAAACTTGTTTTAACTATTTTATAGGTTCCAGTATTGATTACGATTCTACATTTGATAGAAGTCCATGCTCCTCTGAAGAAAATTCAAGAAAAGAATCTGAAACTGTTTCGAAAGTTTAAGATTGTTTTGAAGTTTTTAATGTTAATTTTATTTGCTTAAGTCTTCTACGATAAACCTATTTTATATTAGAAATTTCAAGTTTTTAAAACTTCATAGTTTTTAACATGAAACTTTGTTTTATGTATTTAGTTGACTTTTTTGTTACATTTTGTGTATAAAATTTCTGATTTTCAGGATTTTAGTTGAAGACTAAAAATCTTAGTAAATATTTATCTGTACTGGATTATTAGTTTCCTGAATAAAATGTTTAAAAGAATCTTGGTTTAACGAAAGTGATTTCAGCACTTATAAAAACAGAATTTATATATATATATAACATAAATATAATTAGTTCTAAACTTTCAGTGAATTTCAAAATTCATAAGCAGAAATAATCCGGTTATTACTCTCAATATTTTTGTATTTTGAGACAAATTGTTAAATATAATAAATGCAAACCTAAAATTTTTAATGAATGGTTAGTCATGTAATCGTCACAGTTAAATGCGGAAGTGCAATGTACAATTTTTTAGAAATGTTTATCATTGGTACACCATTTCTATAAAAACAAACTTGTGTTCGAAACACTTTAAACATATTTTCTTTAAAATTAAATTCATTAGATTTTAATTACATCTAACAAAAGTCTCTACATTGCAGTTCATTCGATTTATTGTGATTTTTTTAAAAAGTATTTAACTCCAAAAATTAATATTCACGAAAATTTTCCCCCTCCATTTTTTTTTCTTTTATAAAAAAACATTTACTGTTTTGAAATATCAACAAATTAGTACAATATACAGGATTTAGTGCTGGAGAAATCACGAAAGTAGAATCTGATCTTGATTAAAATAAAAACAGTTTTAGGATAAAAGCTTTAAGGGCATGGTTCAGTAAATTTAGGTAAATGTCTCTCAAATTCATAAAATTTAAGTTGATAACTGTTCACAAATTATGTATTGAAAAGTTTCCTTGTAATAGATTAGCAAAAAGTAGTTAACGTTCTTGTGTATATCTAATACAAATGTAAACTTAAAATTGCAATGGCCCCACATTGAGAATTAAATATGTAAAATTTAATATTTTCCTCCCTAGTTTCCACTTCCTTTTACAAACGGACTGCTTTATTTTTGAGTAACCGTTCAAGTAATACATATTACTTATTCATAGAAGCAAAGACTTTTTGAAATTAACTTTCAGAGCGTTACTGTGCGAAATGAGAATTCTTGCTGAACTCTTGATAATTTGAATTATTTCTTGTATAGTTTTTAACAACTCTATTAGCCTTGCTTAGTATCATCTCGTGATTAATTTAATGGATTTTTGAAAAAAAAAATCTGTTTTAATTCAATGTTTTGAATGAACCATAATTAAGATTTAAGTTTAGTACAAATTTATAATTGAAACTAATTTTGATAAGACTTTTCAATGTTCGGTGGTCAAATATTGGTCATAATTATTCAATACTTAATTATAAAAATTCAGTATCTTGAAAATATTGATGGTGATTGTAATTTAGTTTCACATTAACAGTATCTTGTTGAACGACAATTTCTTTAACCGTTTGAGTGTGGAGAAGCGCGACAGAGCGTATCTTGTTTTATTAATTAAATTACTACGCATTTCATTCCGCACTTTTAGCATAAATATAAGAAATTTCTTCAGCACTCAAACGGTTAATATTAATCTGTAAAATTAGTAAATATATTTGTTTCATTAATTGAAAGTTTTCGAAAATATACTCGACAAATTAACTTTTGTGTTTAATTAAATTTAGTAAGTGGGAAGAGTTTAAATACATTTTCAATATTTTGTATTTTTGATTATTGAATCGTCGTATCAGACTGGGAAGATGAACGAAGTTAAGAGCTTATGAGCAGGCAGTTTTTGATTTATCCATCAAACTAATTCTGACCACAAATTGAAATACGAAGAATCGCACTTGCTTATGAAATATAATTTAAATTTAAAAAAAGAATTCTATTTTGCTTATTAGCCCTTTTAAATTGGTTGAAAGTGAGAACGAACTAAAATGACAGTAAAAGATATCTAATCTGACAAATTTTTTTTTTAAATTCGGTGTTCTTTAAGATTCCTCTCGGGTCTAAGGTTTCACTGACTTATTTCTAATAATTGACTAAACTAAAGCAATAAATATATATTTTGGCACATCTACGATTATTTAATTTTGCAATACATAGTTCATTAATGTTATATTTTGAAATGTAGCGTTTCAAAGCTTATTTAGTTTGTATATCGCTAAGCAGTCACTTTTTGTACCAAGGCTAGATTAAGAATACCTACATTTCTTTGAAATGGATTCTCTAAACCACTATATACAAATATCCTACCTAGAGGTGGTAATCACACAAACTGTTGAACAGAAGGTCGTAGTGTTAACTATTTGACTGTAAGCTAAGATAGTTTCAAAATTCATATGGGATTATTCTTTCAGTTTTATCAACAATCTACTTACTAATCAATAAGTTTAATATATATCAATAGTTGTCAACGTCCATATTCATGAAATGAAACTTATTCTTTTTAAAGCAACGTTGTAAAACTTTGAATACTGAAAGCATTATTGTTATATAAATTTTTATTTAAAGTTTTTTTTTTTTATTTAAAAGTATGACTATTTTCAATTTTAAAGATGCATTTGTTAATTTTTTTTATGGAGCATATTTTTCAAAACTTTTCAACGGTTCTATGGAATCTACAGGATAGATATTTTAAAAAAGAGTCTGAAACAACTTATATCCAATTTTACATAAATGTAAGAATTCTATCAATAACAGACTGAATTTGAGGCACTTTGGAAAAATTTTAGGGGATGAGTTGAGAGATTTTTCATTTTTATACAATTTTGCATAAAATAACAAATGTATTTAACTCTTAATTACCATTTTATGTCCATAAATGAAATGATATAGAAATTAGTTTGAGACTTTCATTTCATTAGGATTTATAAAAGCTTGCTTTCATTGAGATTATATTACAAGAGAGCTTCACGAATATAAAAATTACTTGAGGAATGCAGTGTAAGAACGAGCCGATTCTGTTTAGGAATTAAGGTGTTGCCAATTTTCTATACAGTATGGCATATACGGACAAACAATAACATAAGTATATTCTTTTCGTTTACATCGTCACATTGCTATTTATGTTGGGTCATGAACAGGTTTGTGTATCCATCTAATTACACTCGTAGAAAAACTTCTTGCATTCGAATCCTATTTCAGTATACTTCTCATGCATTATTTTAATATAAAGCAAGACTATTAAATTAAGTGTTTTGTTATTTATAAAGTAATCGAATATTTTCTTACACCTAAGATTTAAGAAATATTAAAATATTTTTAATTCTGAAAATCCTTTTCCAACATTTGTATTTTTATATTAGTGATCAAGACATGTATGCATTGAATCTTTATTTTAAATTACAAACGCAAACCTGTGATGGCTGAATTAAAAATTGTCCCACGTGGTAAAATGTAACATAGTCGGGGTTGGGCTCAGTTGACGATTGAATACGAAGCGGATGGAAGTACAAATGTTTCTAAGCACATAATTTAGCGTTGTATGTCGCCTTCTACTACCGATCCATGTTAAAACTGTTAACCTCTGACAGGCTGTCATTAAAAATATGAGATGTCCAACACCACGGTATATGCTACTTACATCGCCGTCAATTGTTCGCTTCGTATATAAATAAGTTCTCTCACAATGATAACTCACGAGTAACTGACAAGCCGTGCAATTTCGGAAAATTCGCTCCAAGTCTTCGAATTATCTCAATTTGCTCTCAGTTAAAGTTGCTTCAAACGGCAGTCATTCCCTTGATACACAATTCCAAGAAATGTTCTTCACAAGTTATATATTACTCTACTGTGTGGATCATGTACTTTTCATGTTATCTAGATGAATTCAATGTCAAATTGTATCTAGTTATGTTTTGGTTCTTTAATGTATGTAGCACAAGAATTTATTTTTATGCATATGCATAAAAATAGTAAATTCTTATGTGAGGTACTTGTGCAATATTAAAAAATATTAATTCACAAAGGAAAGATAAAACAATTTGCTCAGCGTCATTAATATTAACGAACAATCTTCAGAGCTTATTTTGCCTGTCATGCCCAAATTCTGTATCCTTCAGTGGCATGCAGCAGTGACTCTCAAGCTATATGGCATGGTATAAATAAATACAAACCATTTAAACTAGCTTCTATATACAGTTCAGTGTTGCTCTGTCGAGATTTGCTTACCAGGAGGGCATCTGTCCAAGACCCTCCAAATTTTAGGGTCCCAGTGTAATAGTAAGGATAATAAAAATATAGGAATTTAAGAAAATATTTTCGTGTTCCGTGTTTTTTGGTAAATTAATGTATATTAATATTATATAAATATTGTTGTGATGCGGATACTTTTTTTTAAAAAATCAGCAATTCCCAACAATCCGCAACGTGTGTGTGAATAAATAAAACTATTCCTTACGTAATATAGGTATTTCAATGCAAAGAAACTTTTCAATGATTTTCTAAAGAAAATTTTAAAAAGTATTTTATAATTTCTGAAAAGTTTAGATTACCTAATATATGAATACAATAATTGAATGCATATGTTGATTTCTTCACTTTTTTCAAAATGTGAATAATCCACATAGCCGTGCCAGATATTTCACTGTATTGACTAAGACTCATTGGATACATATCCAATGAAATAAAGATTATAATTAATACCAACTACAGATATAAGTGAAGAAACTATTTTAATGATGCCAGACCGAGAACTCTTATTGTACCATTATTAATAAATAAAATCTCTTGTTATGTATAATTCTTTTAATATTCCTCAATGAGTTATGATACTGTGTGTGTAGTAGCTGCAATAATACATAAGTTTTCAAAAGTTAATCAATAAACTGAAAACAGATCATTGAAAATCGTGCAAGCAAATGGGATGAAATTTGGTGATAATTTTCAGAATATGTAGCTCAAAAACCAGGAAAGGTTATATCACTAAATATAAATTTTATCTCTCTTTCTCTCTCACACACCAGGATCATAAAATGTGTTGAAATTGAACAGGCAAATGGTACATAAAATGATATCTTAGTATGTATCATATTGAACAGCAACACAGGCCTGACACCGATATCATGCCTAATATTGTTGCATGAGCCGAGCAAGGTATATAGTGGCAATTGTTTGCTAGCAAAATAAATGTATCCAATTGCATCAATATACAGAAAAATAGGGTCCAGAATGTTCTTCTATACCTCTGATCAATAAGAAATCTACTTGGTAGCAAGTAGAGATCAATGTGTCTATCTAAAAAAAAAGGTACTCCTCTCCACACAAGAATACTATCTCCTGCATAGGTGTCCCTTTTCCATGTTACAAGGATAGTATTAAGTGCTTGCTTCTCTCCATATGTAAATACATCGAGAATCACTCTGTAAAGTGAGATTCACCACCTGTGAACAGCAGATTTCAACTGATTTGAAACCCTCCTCATTGAGAACTTCAATTGAAACCCCCACAAAGAAGTATTGTTAACATGTTTATAGATATAAATTACATCCAGAAGTGAAAAGAAAAATTTTCATTAGATAGTATGGTACAATTTAGTAATAATTAATTACAAAAAATTGATTGAATAGTACTAAATCTTAAAATATATTGCAGTGTTTTAGTTTAAATTAAATTAACAATTTTTCAAAACTTTTTTTTATTTTTCAAAATAAATTTTCACAAGTACAAAATACATAGCTAATTTATCAACACACATCAAATAAGTGCCCAACATACAAATACATACATGGTGCAATATATTAAGATCAGTGTATCACAGCATATTTGTATAATTTAAATTTCAATATTCATGATTTCAAAAGTTTTAATTTAATAAAGTGAATATTTTAACAATTTTAAACAACAAAATATATTTACTTCTTTTTTGAAAGAAAAAGTTGCATTAAACAAGTTATTCAACATTAAAAATTTTCTAACATTAAAATATGGTAAAATTTAATTTAAGTAAATTAAATTAAATAAATATACAAATAAAACAATTTTGATGATAATTATTTAACAGAAACATCTTTTGAAGCAAAGCATACTAGAGTCACAACAATAATTGTCAGTGCAAAAAAATATAAAAAAATATGGCACACTGGGTTTAAACAATTTGGAATTTAAAACTATCAGCATAGTTAAGAATTAAAAAGTGATAACAAATATTGCAGTTTGATGTAAGAGATTATGATTTAATCCAGATTAATAAATGATGTTAAAAGGGTAGAAAATTTATAAAATGACCAAAACTAAATTTACTTTCTCACAAACAGTGTAAATAAATTTGTTTCTCTTTATTTAAATGTAACTTATGGAAAAATGTTTTCATTTAAAGACAGTTAGTACAAAATTTATATGACACAAAATGTAAACATCTATATAAATGCTCCATATTTTTTACTGCAATATATTATAATTTGGAGTCATATTATTTCTACAAACAGTTTAATACAAAAAGTTGATGCCTATTTATTGCTATGAAAAATGGAAGTCATTTGTATAATACAAATATAATACATGTTATAAATGTATTAACTGCATTGGAAGCAATATTATTCAATGGATAGTTCAGCAGCAACACAATAAATTAATAAATAAAATAAAGTAGAACATGCAATAGAAAAATAATAAAAATACTATCAAAAATAAAAAATGCACATTTTGCACTTTATTAAATTTCTCTTTTAAAGATTCAGGTATTGTAACTTTAATTTAAATATAAGAAATGCACTTACCAAATACAGTAAAAATGTTTATAAAATTCATAAAAAACATTCTAAATATTAATTTATGGTATAAGCTGCTTTATTATTTAAGTAAAGTTATAAAAAATGGTTTTACAAATAATGTCATTAGAAAAATACTTTGCTATTTAGAAACTGTGCATCAATAACTACACATTTTGCATAAAAAAGTGAAAAATTTAACACTTAACTTTACAGAAGAGCCTAGATATTTGATTTTACAACGGCCACATAACATTCAATTTTACAATAATTACATATTATGATTAATATGAATACATGTATAAGGTAAAAAAAGTAAATATCTACAGAAAATCAACAGATACATCAAGAACTAAAAAGAAAAAAAATCACTTGTGAAAAGTATTAAATAAAAGTATAAAAACGTATACAATATCTAGATTAATATCTAGAGAAAATAAATGAGATTCAAAAAAACAACATTTTTATCAAGCATTAAAATTTGACAAAAATACACTGGTTTTTACATGTCTAAGCTTTACATTAACAATGATTGCATGTTATCAGACTAGTATATTAAGAATATCAACATATACAATAATAACTACCTTTGAGAAACACCTTTTTTTCCCAGTAAACAGCTATACGAGGAAAGACAACAATATTTCCAATGCTACAATAATATATTCAAATGAAAGTTTAACAAAAAATAATCAATAAGAGTTAAATTCATTTCGATGTTAAATTATTGACCTTAAAACTCTTTCTACATTACCTTCAAAGCAAATACTTAAAAACTAATATATTTTATAATAAAAAGTTTAAAAACTATTCAAAATTAATTAGTATCAAAAAGTAAAAATATTTCTCAAAAGCAATAATCAACAGTCCAGTAAAAAGTGATTGAGGGAGCATACTCGAAGATAAGTTTCCAAGTAAAATAATGATACATTAATCTATTCAACTAACACAGTAAAACTGCTTAAAAAAAATATCTGCAATTTATTTAGTAAAATAATTCAAATAACAAACAAATTCTAGTGAATGGCATTAAGTACAAAAGGAATACTGAATAAAATAGATATTTGATACAATAGTCATTGGTTTATATTAAATATTTTACTATTAAAAACTTTTTAATACCTTTCTTAATTTTTGAAAATTGCAGCATCTGTTTATGGGTTATAAATTAAGGAAGAATCATTATAATCTTTTTCAAAATTATTCTATTGTAATTTATTTCACAATTTATGGAGTATTTTCATGATAATAAAAATTAGTACCAGCATAACACAAGATTTCACTGCTCAGGGTGATTTTTAGTAATATAACTTATTTAAAGTTGTTATATCGTGAGCATTTTTAACTTACTTTCTTATACCTAATCAAAAATTTTATGATTTCTCATAATTGTCTTATAATCTGATGATTTTTGATCCTATACTATGCCAGCGAATTTCAACAATTAAAATAACTTAATTTATTTAGTTAGTGAATAATTTAGTTTTTAAATTCTTAATTAATCCTCTCACATAGAAAATAAATTTTATTTTTTTATAAAATACAAATTAAGAACTTCAGTTGTAGCTTTTATGAATTATACAACAATTCTAAGGATAATTTACTCAAACATGCTCAAACACAATTTTATTTTCATTAATTGAAATATATAATAAAACTTATCCATTTTTAGAGTACATTTACTACTAATACCCAAAAATGAATAAATGTATTCATCTTTAGAGATTAGTAGTCTAAAATTAGTGTTGAAAATAAAAACTAAATAATTTTCTACTTTAAAGTTCTTGTTTAGATGATATGTTTATCTTTTAATATAAAAAAGAATTTGATATTGATTTCTTATCCGTTTACATAAACTCAAAAGCCATATTTCAAATGAAAGTAGTGTTGTACATGCCTTCTTATTTTTGTTTTCAAATATATATACATGCGCACGCATGCACAGACACATATATATATCTGAAACTTTTCCTTCTTAAAAATAAGATTTAAAGTATTCTAAATCATTACAGCTTTTTTCTTTTCAATGTAAGATTCAGAAGGCAATAATCTTTGTGCAGTAATTTTTTTTAATAAGTAATCTTTTGCAACTTCTCAATTATTCCAATTTTACAACTGTTTTTTTATAATTAGAACACAAATTAAAGCCCCATTCATCCATAATACAAAAATTTTCCTATAGTGGAAAATTGTCATATTATATAATTATAATCAGAAAAAAGTAGCATAAATTTCATAAATCAGTAGATACAGAAATCCTGATC
Organism: Latrodectus geometricus; assembly: GCA_026290005.1. NCBI lineage: Eukaryota > Metazoa > Arthropoda > Arachnida > Araneae > Theridiidae > Latrodectus > Latrodectus geometricus. Next base: position 610,447 of record JAPDSC010029807.1, on the reverse strand, counting down.
AAAAACAGATCACATAAAATTTAATGATAGCAGGGTCCCAAAATTTAACCTTAAGATTCTTTGCTGAAAAATACCTTAAATCTGAAAAATATCCACTAATCCTTAGGTATTTGCTTTATAAAATATACTAAATAGAATACTTAGCATTTTTTAACCATTTTGTCAAAATTGACATCTGAAAGTTATGCTCACAAAACTTAAATTCTACTCATACTTTTATAATTGAAAGTTTATCTCTGATTATTTTATTTATTTTGGTTTATCATAATTAAAGGGCTCTGCAATCGTCAAAACAAAGTTAACATTTTCATACTATTTAGTAATAATACTTAATTGTTATTCATAAGTTAAAAATACTCATTTAATGTACATGTTGTCATTTTGGACAAGATGATACAAAGCAAAATCGATGTTTTTAAGCCCTAAAGAAAAACGTGCAGCAAACATCTTTATGGTCCATTAAACAATTTAAAGCTGAAAAACTACCTGGAATGATTAGGGTAAATTTTTTTCGTCTACATTATTTTTTTCAAACATTTCTTAATATTGAAGGAAAAATTAAAATCTACTTAATATCTGGTCATTAGTAGACATAATATTGATCATTTTAGACATAATATTGAAGATTTTGTACTCAATAGGGACTATTATGAAGTTTAAGAGCTATTAAAAAATCCTGTAGATAAAACCAAAACTTTATACCTCTTTACAAATAAAAAAAAACATACTGACAAACTTGGTTACAGTAAGAAAAATAACTAAAAAATGCATTATTTTAGAGTATCTCACATAATATTATAATTTATCATTGGAACATAAAACTAATGTAGAAATTCTAGAATATTTTTACAGTTGCATGTTTACTTATTTAAAATCACCAAAGTACATTTAATATGTCATTTAATCAGCCCTAAGAAAATTGCCACTTTTTGTAGGTAATGTACATGCTTTACTTAAACTTCTAAGAACATTATGTAAAATTCATTACATTCTTTTATAAAATATAGTCAGAAAATGTATGTAACACTTGTAATAACTACACAGGATTGTACCACATGATTTCACAGAAACCGGATAGAGATTTATTTATAAAAGTGATGACATATTTTTGGATATACTGCATGATATTAATACTCTTATACCAGAAAAAATGAATAAGCTTATTAAAATTGCCTTTATGGTTTGTACAAAAATAATTTTTAGAACCTGAAATTAAGTTATTTACTTTAAAATTTTGAGATCCATTTCTATTAAAAACTTCTCATAATATTTCCCATTTATAAAAAAAAGTAATAATTTTATATTTTAAAAGTGCATATTAATTACAAAACTAAGAAGTAAATATTTAAATGAAAGCCAGAAATAACTTACACCATTAAAATAAATTTTCTAATGAAAACCAAATGAAGAACAGTAGATAAAAGAATTATTCATTTTTACAGTAAACAAATATGGGTTTTAGAATCTTAAGGATCCAAATTTTTTTTGGCCTTTTTATTCTGCTGTATTTTCAAAGTTTCATGAAATTTAGTTGGTCATATTTTTAACATTTACATACAAAAAGTTAAATATGAATGTGAATATAAATCAAAGAATTAAATTAATTAATTACCATTAAATACAATAGCTGAATGTTAAATAATTTAATGGAGAAACTGCTGAAATCAAATGCTAAGAAAAAATAATATGTACTAAGGACATAAATGACAATGTAAGAAAATAAAACTATCTGTAAAATTTAAAATTCTCACATTTAACTTTTTAACAGTATCACGCAGTCATATCAATATAATACACACAAATACTAAAAAAAAACATTGAACTTCAATCTAAAACAGTATTAATAACATTTTTTTAACAAAAAGAAAAATAATAACAAATGGATAAAAAATACATACTGAGATATAGAAATTTTTTACACATATAAGAAAACAAGCTTTGAGACAAGACAAATATAAAAGCATTCCAATACTGAGATCATTTCCCCCGCTCACTAATATTTTAACATATTACTTTGTCATCTCCATTGTGAAATTTGGGCATTTATTTGGGCTAACAGTGATTTACACAAATACATTGCAAGCAACTAGAATGAAAGAAAAACCAATTAGGTTCTTTTATAAAATTATAAATTTTTTTTATGTCAAATATAAATATTTTAATTCTAGAAAAAAACATGCTGAAAAACATAAAATGTTATTACTGTTAAATAAATTATTTCTTACTTGGATTAATGAAATTACAAGAAAAATTCCTGCAACAAGATGAAGATTATGAACGATATAATCCTGAATGGCTTCTATACATCCTCGAGCAAAAATAAATTCAGCAGCATTTGTAACAGACTGAAAAAGATACATTTTTATTCCTCCATAGTGTAAATATATATACAAAATTATTTATATTGCAAGAATTATTTTTATGATAAAAATAATATTAAGAACAAAATACAAGAATGATTTTAAATCTGGTTTGTTCATTATTTATTAATTAAGTATTAATAAGAATAATTACAGAAAGAGTAATTATTCTTATAATCTCACCTTTTATGCAATTATAAATTACCTTTTATTAATTACCTTATGTAATTTTCTTGATAAAGAAAATTACATAAGATGATAAAGAAAAGGTAAAATTATAAGATAGTGACTTTTATTACAATCGAATTTTTTGGAATTTTAAGGGGTTTGACATATGCTTTTTTATTGCATATTTTCAATAAGCAAAAAATATTTACTCACTACTTAAATTTAAAATAATTAACAAAGGCAGCTATAACGGATTAAATTGATTGTTGCTATTGACAGTATGTGATTCAGTACTTTCATGCAAAAGTTACTTCATGTATATCAAGTATAAGGTAATAATAGAATAACTATATGGCTGCAGCACTAATGAAAGCCTTATAACAAAATCAGATTTCTAAGCTATAAAATTTCATGTTATACTGTAATAATTAAGTGATAGGTTTCAGTATCCTAACTTTTGAAAAAAAATTAAAATCCAATTTTTGAATATTAGAACATTTTTTTTTATAAAGAGTTTATAGGATGAGAAATACATTTTTTGGGACATAAATATAATACTCTACTCAAATGTTCATATAAACAAAAAAGATACACTTGCTATCTTTATTTGTATATTACTAAAGCAACATTAATACTTTCTTATGTTTAAGTTATATATTTCAAAATGGGTGACGACAGATTTTGCAGATGTACAAACTTTACTCAAGCTATAATTGGTTACTAGAGAATTCAATACTTTTTTCATGTCTCAAGAATTGACTTACCATATTTTCACTTTTAGTGTACCATGCTTGTATTGCAGAAAGTTTTGTGCTTGGATAAATAAATTTTTTGTCAATGTTTATTTAGAGGCGATTTTGAAAGAGAATGCAATATTTTAAGCCACATAATTTATAATCTGTCTGTAAAATTTTATACTTTTGATTAGTTAATAGAAATGAATTTGAATAGTTAATAGAATTTTTAATTTTATAAACTTTTTATGTAGTTAATTTTGAATAGTTAATAGAAATTTTATGCATTTCATGTAGTTTATAACAAATGGACAATTTATCAATAAACTTAATTTTATATATGACTTTTTGTTCTGAAACTATGAATGCCATTTAATAGATTTTCTGATTTATACTTTTCTGGTGCTTACAGTATATTTTGCTCACTTTAATGACATGTCTTCATAAAGAGTAAGAAACTGCAATTTCTAGTTTAAATTGTTTAGGTAACCTCCATAAATGAATGATTTCATACTTGACAAATGATTTAAGCGTATAAAACCACAGTTCATAACTTTTAACACTAATTAAAATCTAAAACTATTTGTTAATTCATGTACATGTCTATACATACAAAATTTAAAAATGTCCAGTTTACTTTTCGTCATCTATTTACTTTTTTTTACTGCAGAAGGGGATCAAAAAATTTAAAAAACCATTTGAACTAAAAAATTTATTTTGCATTGAAAATAAACTTTTCAATGAAAAATAAAATCAAGCCAAATGCTATCACATTATATCAGTTAAGAAGGCAAGTTAGTTATAAAATACCTACTGATATAAAGCATGATGCTTTTTAATTTGAATATTAACAATGGGGGTGTTCCAAGGTGGAAATTCTAGAGTACCTGTTATTTGGATTTGTAGGTTGGGGAACTCAATTAAGACAGAAATGAGTTTGTGCATTCATAGAATAATAATATATGATGTGGTTGTGCATTATAAATCCTCCTTAGAGAGGAGCAGACAATCAAAGTTTTCAAAGAGTGTTATGAAGCTGATAACATTTTAAAATAATAATTTAGAGATAACTGTTTATGTCTCAGATCAAGAGGTAATTGGTTACAAACCACATGAAGACTCTAAACAGGAAAAGTCTGGAATGCTCCAGAACAAATCCACAAATCTGAGTGATGTACAGGGTCTAATTGGCATAATACACATGATCTAGCTGATCCATAAATTGTACTACTGCAGTAATTTGAGATAAAATAACCAATTGATATACATGGAGTAAAGCTGTATGATCTGCAACCCAAGAAGTATTAGAGAGTACTTTAAGAATATTTAGCGACCTTTTACACCTCTTACGCATATCTAAGATATATAAGTAAAGTCAACTTTTTATCAAACACAAGCCCAAGAAATAATAATACACAGGAATAATTGTGTCTGATATCTTAATTTCTGGATCAGGATGAGACCCAGTTTTTCTGCAAAAATGGATACATTTACTTTTGGAAAGTGATAAAGTGTGCCCATTAGCATTAAACCAAGCAACAAGACTGCAGTTTGTAATTGCCGTTCAATAAGTCGCATATTGGGACCTTGGCAAGAGATTTGGAGATCATCAACATATAATGTTCCATGAATTGATGGTTAGAAATACATGAAGAACATTGCTGATGCAGATATTAAAAATAGTAACACTCAAAACACTTCCCTGAGGAACTCTTTCACATTGAATAAAACAGATTCAACACGAACATATAAACATGAGAATTTAAAAAAGTCCAAATAAAAATTGGTAAATTTCCTCTGACGTTAAAATTAAATAAAGTGCAATGAACTCCCTAATGCCATGTCCTATCATAGGCTTTTTTATATCAAAAAAGATAGACACCAAGTGATGTCTCCGCACAAAGGTATTCCGGATTTGTGTTTCTAGGTATGCAATATTATCAAGAGTGGATTTACCTTTCCAGAATCCACTCTGATAAAGTGATATGTACTGATTGTCTTCAAGTACATAAACAAGATGGGCGTTCACCATATGCTCAAAAGTTTTAGCGAGGGAACTTGTGAGAACAAATGGACTACAGTTTTGAGGATCATTTGCATGTTTCCCCTGTTTTCAAAGTTGGAATAACTATTGCTTTGCATTAGAGACTGAGGTGAACATGTTCATTCCATATTCTATTGAATAGAACAAGAATTTTTTTTAAAGAATCATGGCTAAGACCACAAAGCATCTCATAAGAGACACTATCTGGTCCTAGGCAAGTATTTTTAGTTTGAGACAGTGCTCTCTGCAATTCTAGCATAGAGAAATTGCAATTATATGGGTGTATGACTTTATTATGAAACTTTATAGGTTTCTTTTCAGCTTGCTCTTTGGTCCAGAGAAATTTAGGATCATAGGACTAGATACCTTAGCAAAAGTTTCCCTAAAAGATTACTTGGAGAAGAGTATGTGACAGCTCCTCTTTGTAACATTAGGACAGAGAAATCTTGATATAAACCACTAGATGCTTTAACTTTCTTCCACAATGTTTGTTGCATGTTGATGATGTGATGAAGGCGACATATCTTGTTTAAGATTCTTTTTGACTATTTAGCCAGACTCGATGAGAGAAGCTATAGTTTTTTTAAAAGCTACAAGGCTTTCCATAGTGGGATGCCTACAAAAAATAGACTACAACTGTTTCTTGTATGACACCTGACACTCATCGTTTCACCATGCATTACAATATTTGCATGGAACTGGGGAGCTTGGGAATGCGCTTTTAGCCGCATCTAGAAATGCATTAGTAACTTTTTGCACAGCATCATCAATGTTCTCACATTGAACTATGCTGTCAGTAATCACAGCTAATTGGGTGAAGTGTGGCCAATCTGCATGATAATAAGAATGGAAGAGTTCTGGTCTACTTATAACAATTTGAGATAATTAAAGGAAAATGATCACTGTTATATAAATCATTTTCAACATTAAGTGCTGGTAAACAAATAGCCAAATCTAATAAATAAAAAGTTCGGGAAAGTTGGTGGAAATAATTTATTTCTGTGGAATTTAAGAGGGAAATATTGTTATTCAAAATGAGCTGCTTAATTGTGGGACCATGAAAGTTTGTATTATCACTACCCCAAAAGGTGTTATGCCCATTAAAGTCGCCAAGCAATATAAAAGGTGTAGGTAGCTGATCCAAAAGATTGTTCAAATCATTTTCATGAACAACATTGTGGAGAGGCAAGTAAAGGCTACAAATAGTAATGAGAGATATTGTATGTACATGTACTGCAACAGCCTGTAGTGATTTGTTAAGGGACTGGACAGAACAGTGTTAAGGACTACAAGACAAAGAATGCATATAATTCTAGATACTATATCAGGAGTAACATCTTTTCTCACATAGTTATAACCACACAATTTAAAGCAACATTGGGGCTTCAAGAATGTTTCCTGGATGATAAAACACACTGGATTATACACATTAATAATGACTTTGATATCTTCTATGTGAGTGAAAAAGCCTTGAATTGAAAAAGCCAAGAAATGAAGGATACCATTAATTAAAGCTAAATGTTCCGGCCTAGGAACAAACCATCTGGGATTCAAACGAATCTTCACTTTGGAGTCATCTGAAGAATCTAACTTCACTGCATACTTTTTTAGAAGTTATACTCCTATTACTTTTAAAATCTGACTTATGGGCCCCTTCTCTTGCATGCTTCAATTTTTGGGATTGTTGGGACTTTGATTTTGCAAAAGACTTTGGAGAAATATGTTTTAGAATACAAGAGACATTTGTTTTAAAATATTTGAGGATAAATTTGAAATTAGAAGACTTAAGCAATCTGTTCAGGTAATACAGGATTTCATGACTTTTTTGACAGCTTGTGAATAAATAATACTTTGTTGAGAGGTATGGAATGACATTCCATGTTTTGATTCAGGATAAGAAGAATGTTCACCACTGCAGTTGAGACATTTTTCTTGTAATTGATTTGTACTGATGTCATGTCCAACAGGAGCACAAGTTATGGGCCCTCTACAAGTAGTTTTTGCATATCCAAAGCGTTGACATTTAAAGCAGTGCAAAGGGTTTGGGATATAAGATCAAACACTACAATTTAGGAAACCAGATTTAATAGACTGAGGTAGTGCAGAAGTTGCAAATGTGAGTATGAAATGTTTAATTTTTATAATTGAGCCCTTTCTTCTAACTGTACTGTGTTTTACATGCCATACTTTTTAGTCAAATTTAGAATTTCCTACTCTGAAACAATGAATAAATCACAGCTGAAATCACTAACTGTGTAGAATTTAACCTAGTATAGGCAGATATTATAACATCAATGTTACCATGACATTTCAGTTTTAGAATAGTTTCAGCCTGTTTAACTGATAAAATTTCTATCAAGATATCACCAGATTTTATCTTGTGAACATTTCTGACATTTCCAACTGTAGCAATAAGGCTTATTAATTAAGAAAGGAGAAACATTATCAATATTGCGCTCCATTTTAATGACATTTTCTGCTCAAATATCATTTGTTGCTCCATAGGGAGTTAGAAGTACATTCCATAAAAAAATTGGATTAATTCAGGGTCCAACCACACTACCCACCAAAGAACCCAACAAGCGGATGCAGGAAAACTGCACCAGTGCTAGCCAGGCCCTATATGCTTTCAATACACTTCTGAACCCTTATCAAGTCACTCAGCATATATATGATCATGTAGTCCATTTAAGCCAATTGATGAGTTGAGGACCACAACACTATCTGCAGCACTTGCCCTTTATCTGAAGCAGAGGCCAAAGTAATATGTTGGTCTCAGGGAGCCTCAATTACCAGGAACCTCCCCTTTCCAGGGACAAGGGTCTCCATGCATGGCAAACACATGGGTGATTTAATCCCCTGGAGAAGCTAATAGCAACAGGGCAGCAATAGCTACTTAAGGAGAGCCCTCAACCTTTTTCAAGGCAACCACAAAAAGGGAGAAAAGAAAGAAAAAGCAAAGAATAGGAGAAGAAAAGAAAGAAGAGGACAGATCACTGAGGTACCTCAGGATTGTGACACCCGTGTTTACATAATGAAAGTAAATCCCCTAAGGAGTCATGAGATTAAAAGAAAATCAAACTAATTTCTTATAATTTACAACAGTAAGAAATTTTCCCAATTAATAGAGAAATATGACTGTGTAGCTGAAATAAAAAAAGCATCTATTTTGATTTGGTTTGATTTTTCAGGGGATTACTGGTGTCAAATCCAATATTGGACGCATCTTATCCATAGTGTATTTGTTTCATGCAAATATTAAACTTAGTACCTTTAATTGCATAAAATTTATAATGCTGGGAAATATGGTATTGTAAACATATTAAAATTTCACACAAGGTATGTTTATATTTAATAGAATATCGAATGTAAATATAAAAAGTATTTGATGATATTTTAATATTTTGTGTTTAAAATTCATTTTCACTGTTTTTCATGTACAACTTTTTATTCAATAATACACAAATAATAAAATCATTTGCAATACAAAAACCAGTTTTAGTTCAAAATTTCAAAATATAATCAGGCACAAAATGTAAATATTAAAATACTTACTGAAGCATTTTGCATCTGATAGCCACACATTATGTTAATTAATCCACTCTGAAAACATAATTAAAAACTATTACCTCTCTATGTATATATACCGAAAATAGAAACATAAGAAACTCAAGATTAATAAATACACAATTTAATTAAATAAAGTACAGTTTTAACAATCCCCTTAGTGGAAAGGCAACTAAAGTAGAGTTATCAAATATAAAATAAAAAAAATTTTTTTACACTTAAAACAAACATAAACAGGAGTACTTCTAATACTGATCAACTTTAATAAACAGAAAGAAATGAAAGATGGAATAAAGTACTAATTCATCAGGTATACCACCTGATGAATTAGTGGTAAAAGTATAGCTTTACTGCAATGGAAAAAGATGAAAATCTAAACTAAGCTAATACACTCTAGAGCCACACCAAATCAGAAAACAGCAAAATATATATACCAGACCAAATTATAAAAGTTAAGGTAAACAATCCTTAAATGAATGCATAAAAAATCTCAACCATTGCCAAAGTAACAGAATTAAAACTATACAAATACAAGAAATTTTTAACAAAGAAAATATTTTCTTTCTCCTTAGATCATTAGCTAATTATGTTTATATGCACAGTTAATTTACTCAAAAATCTATATATTCATTCATACTTGTCAAACTGGCTGAATAAAATTTCTCAAATTCTATGTCACTTAGTTTGTATTATTAACAAAGTATTGGTACAACGAAAAATACAGATATTGAGATTCTTTATATATTTTATTTACTGAACGCAATATTTCACTTTTAAAGCAAAATTTTTTAGTTGATGGCAGAGCATATATAAGGGAAAGAAAGAAAGAAAGAAAAAAAAAAAAAAAAAAAAAGAATCGGAAGTAACTGGATTTCATGAGCAACACCAACTTTCTAAGACAACATGAATAATTTGTACACTGATTTGTACAGTAAAATATTTAATTATGTATTTGTATGAAATTACAAGAGTATATTTCAAAATGTTCATTTGTTTGTTGAATAAATTAAGGTTCACTTATAATAATAAATGTTTTGCTAATCTGTTAAAAAATTTAGAATCTAGAATTGCTTTACAAAATGATAGCAATTTTTTTTATCATAAGCTTTTTTAATATTAAACTATTTTTAAGTTGAAAGTAGTTTAAATTGAACAAATATTTAAAATTTATTCAATTCATACTACTCACTGAAAATAGAAAAATTTGCTATTTTAAACCCCAATATGTCTTTTACATCATAAATCAAGAAAAGAAACTGATCAAAATAAATTTATAAAATAAACTAACAATATGCATAGGGTCATATGTTTTAACTAGAATCTTTGATTGGCTTTCTAATAACAGAGAATGATTTGGAGTTGATAATACTATAGAATTTATTAAGTAAATAATTTATCCTATTTTGTTTGACACTCTAATGTTTAGAAATGTTACGTTAAAGATATTGTAGTGGTCATGTTTACGAATCAACAATATTTTAGAAGTTTTTCTAATATCTTTAGAATAATATGATGTTAAAGGAATATACTAGAAAATGGTCATATGATCAGTTTGGGGCAAATTATATACCTCTCTGTTTAGCATAAGCCAATATAATGTGGAAATAGTTATTCTGAAAAATTATTCTGCAGATCACTTTTCCAGGAATTGCTCAAAGCTTTTCAGCAATTGTACATTGGTGACTTTTCTTTATATTGAAAGAGCTCATTTCTTGGGGAAATAAGACTACAAAGATAAAATCAGATTTGTATGGATAAAACCTCAAGGTTAAGGTTGTATTTCAAAACTAAGTTTCACCTTCTATTGATAAGTTTCTCATTAATTTATAAAATTACACATTATGCACACAAATACAATGCTAATTCCTTTATCATAAAAATGTTTTCCAAGCTACATCACTATTAAAATTATTGAAATTAACATAAGTGTTTAAGAATAAAAATATGATAAAGGAAATTTCAACTTTTTCCCCTCTAAGAAAGGGTATTATAAATGCTATTTGTTATTAATTTATATTTTTATTTAAAATGTTTTATCAATGCTTTAAAAAACCAAATGAAAATTTTGCATTTAAAAAAATGCATATATGGTATAAACAAATTTATTCAAAAAAGAAGTTTAATTTTATTTTAAAATTTAGTTTTTTTATAGGATGGAACTTTAAATGAAAACAATTAATTTTATTGCTTCTATTTATCAATGAATAAATAATTTTCACATGATATAATTTTTTTTCAGTACATTTTAATTATGGCTATAATCTTACAAATTAGATACATTCTAGGTAAAATTAAGTTATAAGGATTGGATGCACAAGAAATAGTAAATTTTTGATACAGTGACTGTGTTTTGAGAATTTAAAAATATTAGTTTGCACACAAAATATAGTTTTGATGAGAGAAGGATTTCAAATGTACAAAATATTGTTATGCAAAATAATAAGAATGTATTTAATTAGTTAGTTTTTTTTTTCACAAGACAATTCATGTACAATTTAAAGAAACAAATTCTAGAATTTAGCCAGGATTCATATTAAATCTTTCCAAGAGATGTGGTTGATAAATAAATATCCTAATTCTGTCTATTATTTTAACTTGCAATTATATATATTACATTTTTAACTATAGGAGATCAAAATTTTCAAAAATTAATGAGATTCTTTTAAACTAAGTTAAATGCAATTATTAATGCAAAAGCTTTAAGAGTCTAAGGCTACAATAGAAACAATATATTTAAATATTCCATTCTTCATTTTAATAAATTACTAGAATACTGCATACAATGATTGCAATTTATATGTGCTTAAATGACTTTTGTGCAATAGGTAATAGTGATGTCAGCGAATTATTAACACTCTCAGTCTTTAACTATTTCTCTTTTACTTCTTGATTAATACAGAGTAAATATATTTGCCAGTTCTTTCAAGCTCTCTCTCACCCTTGATATTGAATTCCTTAATTTTATTCTTCAACACAATTTCAAAATCATACATACATTTTAATCATTTAAACTTTATGAAGCTCTGAAATTATTTTTAAACAGATCCTTAATTTAGTAAACAGTCTAATACATTGATTTAAAAATAAGAGAAAAAGAAAAAAAAATCTGCATTTTACTCAATTCACTGTTTTTCACAAGTCATTAACCAAACATGAAATCTTTTGTGGCATAAAATATTGCAATGGACAGTTTTCTATTAACTTGGTCTTAATATTAAAAAACTATTTACAAGTTTAAAAAGTTCCATTTTCTGTTTCTAGAGCTAAATCTAGCTAATATATAGTGGAGAAAGAAAATCTAAGATTTTTATTGTTTTCAAACCATTTCAACAGAAATTTAAAAATAAAATTCAAGAAATTTATTAATTTTTCTGAAAAGAAATGGAAATATTCGAGAATTATTCTATTTTCAATAGATCAATTGAAAATTCAATGGCTCTGGAATAACAATATTACAAATGTTTTCAAAAGCTGTATGAACTTTATTGCAATCATATTTTGTCATGTGGTAGTAATAAAGTATTCACTTTAAAAAATATTTTGATTGTGATCTCTAGTTTAAAAACAATTCTGAACCCCCCTTAGAAACAATCATACACCAAGTGAAAATAGATTTCATAAAGTTTTTAATTTAGCAGCTAATAAAAAATGATACACAATAAATAAATGTTACATAAACCTTTAACATTTTTTAAAGTTCTATTTTAAGATTTAAAGAATATTTGTTTCCAAAATAGTTTTTCAATTCATCCTCTCTTCATAGATAAAACACACGAAGGTAAACTAACAAAAAAATTTCAAAATATGATTTATGTACGAAAAATTGTCTACTATTGATCCAAATTTTATTGTTATTTTTTAAATTGAATCAGAAAGTATCTGATATTTTTTTATGTTGAACTATTTTTAAGCAGTAATAATGGATTTAAAAAGCAAAATTTGTAATATTCTATTGTTAATAAAGTAATGGAATTAAGATGTATGTCTCTAACTACTTATTGGTGATAATGTGAGAAAAATTTTTACAAATGAATATGAAAACTATATTTTAATCACAATTTGAAAAATCTTAATTATGTTAAAATTTTTGCAATGTTCAAATTAGAAAACATATTCTCTAAATTATTTATTTAGTATTATTCTAAATTTCCTCCTAATTACCTAGTTGGTCTGGGTTGGAATTCAAAAGAAAAAGGCAAGTATTGAGCAGAATTGTATTTCCATATATTGTATTAAGAAATATCATCTAGTGAATTCATGATATAATATAAAGATTATACTCCATAGTGCCACAAAAATTAACACAATTTAAATATTTCAAAAAATAATAATAAATAAAATAAAAAGCAGAAATTAATTTAATTGTTCTGAAAAATGCACAATATATGAAAATAACCACACAAATTTATATATGATTACCACAATGACACAGCAAAGATGTATTTAAACAATCCTAAATAAAAAAAATTATCTTCAATAATGTAGAAAGCAATAAAGAAATTTTCACAATACAAAAATGGCATGAAAAGTTTTAATAATTGAAAACCACCATGTTCTACAATAATATAATTGCATTAAGTACATCAAATAACACTGAAGGTGCTCTCATAGATCCAAGGACCCAAGTAGGGATTAAAATATTATTTAATAATATTGTTTTCAATAAAATAGTTAATTGATAAAGGATTATAAATTACTGAATGTTTCAAAATAATAATTTTGCTTAATAATGGTCATTTCTACAATCCCTTTTGATTTTCCTTAAATGTATCTTTAGTTTAAAAATTTAAAGATTCAATTTAAAGTAAAATATGTACTCGCTTTTTCATATCATTTCTGCCAATTTTCCTGAAAAAATTCAAACATATTTCCAACAATTATTTTTAAATTAAAATACTTAAAAATTAAATTTTGCAATAAATTAAGTATAATGTATTTGTAGATAGATACAGTAAGTCTCCAGTAATATTTTTGTTAATTTTTAAAAAGCTTGTTTTAAAATTGAAAGCTTTTTTAAACCTTAATTTAATAAACTCTTAGAGGAAATGTAATAGTGAACATTTAAAGATAAGAAAACTTGTTATGTGTCAAAAAATTAGACCTAACATAATGCCATGATATCTAATCAAATATTCCTGAAAAATCTTGATTGTTATTCTGCTTTAACACTGTATTTCAATTTATTTAACTTACAGTCAAACAACTTACAGTTCATAAACTTTGTGGTCTTTTTAGTAAGTCTTCACTAAAGAAGAAATCTTTATTTTTTCTTACAAGTCAAAATAGGATAGTATTAATATTTATAATTAGATCATTTTCTGAGCATTTGTTTTATAAAATAAATTCTAATTTTGTAATTAATTATTGACATCTTATTAATTCCAAAATATCAATACAAATCAATTGATAGAAAGATATAATAAGAAATTCCAATTTTTTTTATATATAGACTATTTCATAATTTATATAATTTTTATTATTTAATATATCATAATTTTTGATATAAATATTGATACCAAAATCTAGGAAACATTTTTAGATTTTATTATATAAAAACTAAAAAAAATTTAATTTCACAATTAATGCAATTTATTTTAATAATATTAATTTAATCAATAAAATTAAATTGATAATTTTTTATAACTAATTTTATATTTAACTTAATATATATTTAATTTAAGTTAATTCTATATTAATTTTATATAAAACTTAGTAAAGGTTGTAACAATAATAATAAAATGAAAGTAAATGATCCTATATAAATTACCTAAAATGATATGGAAAGATGAAACTTAGTTCTAAATATAACTATTTTTACAACTAAATTATTTGAAATAGTAACAAGAATTGATAAAAATGTACATAAGATGTGACTGAATAATTTTAAGATTTATGTAACACAGTATTGTTTATGTCACCACATTTTTAAACTTCAATTACTTTACAAGACATCAAAAAGTCAAAACACAGAAATAATTTAAAATGCATAAAACTTAGATTTTTGAATTAAGAATGAATTATACAATAACAAGAATATGCATTTGCCATAGAGTAACAGCAGGTTTCTATTAACAAAATCAGAAAAAACTTTCATTTAGTTTCATCTCAAAAGATAAAGAGCAAAATGATGTTTTTAAATTATTAGACTGTTAGCAACTAAATCTGCTCGGATATACAACATAATTATGATGGAATTCATTAAATTGTTTTAGAGAATTAATTGGCAATAACAATTGAGTTAGTATTATAAAGTACTAGTTGACTTTAAAAATAACTAAATATTTGTTATTTACATTGAGATCTGCAAAGCCACACTCAATATTTCTCTTACACTGCAATGTGATAGTATGAAAGCTATACATAAGAATGTGGATAGATTCCAAATTAAAGAAATAAGTAAACTAGTTTAGATTTTCCATCATCAAATGCTATAATTTTGACCTATGGTCAAGTCACAAGGTTGATACTTGAGCTAGCAACTTCCTCTCCAAATTAGACAAGCCCAAGAAATCCTTAAATATCTTTAAAGTGTAAAGATTTCTTCAGTATAAAGTAGTCAAACAGTCAAAGGCCATGAATAACATGATGAAGGAATAAGAAACGTGTAAAACCAATTTACATGCAAATCACAAGTAGCATGACATTTAAATTCAAGCACTTATAGTTTTATTCTTATATGAACAGAATCCTTTTTTTGAAGATTGACTTTTATAAAATCAAATAACAATTTCAGAAAAGTACTCAGACTAAACATATTAAATGATTAAGAGAAAAATTAGAGAAAGATTAAGAGAGTATTTGCTTGACTTAGTCAATGACTGGATTCATTGTACATGAAAAACATTTTACTATATTTTTCTATCATTTTACTAAAGCCAGTCATATTTTATTAATAAACACTTTTAAATCAAAAGTATTTTAGAAACTAAAAATATCTTGAAGAAAACTGTTATAATTATAAAAAATACCTAATTGTTTTCATGCTAATTTTAAGAATTATGTTCAATTTAAGGAATTATGAAAATTTATATTTATTTTTCGAATTTAATATTATTGTATACAAAATGCTAAAAAAAATAATGTGACTACAAAATTTTATAAATGGAATTAAGTGTTCAGTGAAACCAAAAGACTTTATATGATGTAATCGTATACATTGTCTTAATTGCTGCCGTTGTTAAAAAAAAAAGTATTGATAAAACAAACTTTTTTTGATGTTCTCTAATTAAAATTGGTATTTCTTTAAAGGTTACTACATTCTTCTTTATGGGTAGTAAAGTAAAACTTATAGTAAATTACTAAATGATTAGTTTCCACTTAAAGTATAACTGAAAAAGAAAAAATATATGTACCTCTATGTTATGAGGATTTTTGCAGCAGGAATAAGGAACAGCACATCTTTCTGGGCTTAAATTTTGTGGTGTACAATTAAAATATATATTTTTTGACCAATCTTTATATCCTTGATCAGATATACCACAACAAAAGAACTAAAATATAAAAAAAACATTTTTTGTTTCAGAACAGTAAAAATTACAATTTTCATTTTCAAGATGTATTCACATGAAATATTTATCACAGCATATTATATAAATTATTATAAGTTGGAAGTAAAATAAACTAATATAAAATAATTTTTAACAAATATCTTAAATTAAAATATGTCTAATATTATGCTTCTTTCTCAAATATAGGTTAAATTTGATATTTTCAAAATTTTCAAGTTCTTTTCACATATTATAATGTTTTCAATAACTGTTTCTACCTAAGAGTTATTAGGAATAAGATATTTAGTTTGGTTTGTTGCTTAACAATCGTTTTTGGTACACAAGGACTAATTATACAGGGATGTACAGCTTAAAGTAAATTCAGAACCACTACAAAATATAATCTGAAGTGGTAATTGTACCTAAAAACTGCCGAAGTAAAGGCAAGATCACAAAGCATTCAGCTGCCACTTCAGCTTAGGAAAAGAGGAAGATATTGAATGTCAAAACAATTATAAATGAGCATACATTCACAATACTTGTAAACTTTCATTAATCACATTTTTTTTTGTCAGTTATGAAAGTTTGACAGTTAGAAAAAATTAAAAAGCATTACTAAGTTAGAAATGCAAACTTTTTTCTTAACAAAATCTGAAATTTTAAATTTACTGTCTTTATAATAAAAATGCAGATATTGTTGACACATTATAATACATTTATTTCTGATATGAAAAATTGGTAAAATCCTAGGTAACTGTGTGGTTTGGCGTGATTTCCAATTTTCAAGGCAAGCACTGCACAGTTTTTTCGCCAACCTAAATTACATAACTACGCACATATATACATAACTATGCATATATATATATATATATATATATATATATATATATATATATATATATATATATATATATATAATATACATGTCTTAAATAAAAAAATATGAAAGTGATCAAGGGGAGAAGAGAAAACATCCAACACAGTAAAATAAATAAACAAGAAACAAAAGAAAATAAGAAAGATTATTACTTTTAAAAAGAGACACAGTTATAAGTACAATTATATAAAACCAGTTATGTGATACAGTTATAGTAATTATCATCTTTCAGATAGGATAATAATTAACCGAAGAAAAAATAGAAATATTGGATTAAAATATTTAGTTAACTAGAGGAAAAATTAAACTATTTTAGATACTGTTATATATAGCATAAAAAATTTTATACAAAGTTTTAGTTTTAATTCAGCAATTCCTCTTTCTCAAACTCAATATTTACTACTAATAATTAAATAGTGAAGCCTGTATATCTTTAATTATCAATGCCTTTATTTTCATTTTAACTATAGCCTAGATGTGAATTTATTTATTATCTTTAATTTTTAAATCCTGAAATTTTATAAGCAAAAGTCATAAAGACCTTGAAGCTATTAAAATTATATTTACAGATTAACATAAAAAAGTAAGTATTTGCATAAATTATGAAATATAAAATGCTCTATTATATGTAAACATACACAATAAATTCATTCAAAAAAAAAAAAAAGTAAAAAAATTTGATGATGTTAACATTACACATTAAAATAACAAAAAAATATAAATTATATTACTAATTTGAATAATAAATTCTAAAATACACAATGCCTTATTAAATATATGTAAATAAATAGATATTGATATGACTGAAAGTATCATGTAAATTTATTAATAATATGAAATCAGAAGGTAAAGATACAGGTAATAAAACTTAAGAATATTCTATATTAGACTTTTTAATGAAGCTAATTTTAAGTATTTTTTAGTTTTTTTTATTTGAAAAATAAAATGAAATAAAATTTTAGTGTTATTATCCAAACTTATTACATTCTATAGTACAGTTTTGTGTTATATTTTTTTGAGATTAAAAAAAATTTCAATTTTTTTCCTTAAATAGTTTTTTTTTTCTCATCTTTTTGTACACTATTTTTAAGGTTATTTTTTTGGACCGAAAATTTTTTCCTGAAAAATATGTATGTTGAATGAAAATGTTAAATACTTTTTAAACTTTCAACCCTCATAGAATTTTTTCTCATAAGTATATTCAGCTTAATTTTCTTCAGTAACTAAATTAATGAAATAAACAATAAATATAAAACCATGATTGATCATGCTTACAGTTTTCAAATTAAGAGAATTTTCCAATAGTTCTTTCAATACTTTAATTTTTCAATTAAAAGTTAAGGCAATCCCTTACTATTTGTGACTAATAATCACAAATAGTAAGTGATTCTTACTATTTGTGATAGTAAGAATCATTTGTGATATAGATTTTTAAGTGATTCTTAAAAGTCTCATAGCTTGCTTTAACAAACATAAATATATTTTGATTTCATACATAAGACAGGCATAAATTTTCTTTAGTAAATCATTGTCAGAATCATATTAACAGATTAAAAAACATTTTTGACACTTGTTAAGATTTGATTGAAAATATCTTAAGTAAATAAAGAGTTACAATTAAGAATACAAGTAGTACTGCACAAAAATAAAAGTTTAAAATCAGATAGACACGAGGAACTAATAGACATAATGTATAATAAAGGCAGGCATGGATAAGATAGACATAATGATATGTAATAAAAGTTTGGTGTGTTGCCCTATGACACTTTTTGGACACATGGCTAATTGGACCATGGTATAAACTGATAATCATAAATATGCACACCTAATGCAGAAGTTGAACAGAATTGTTAAATTGAGGGGTAGAGAGATGTTTACTCTGTATACAGTTATATGACATAAGATTGATTATCTGCTGTAAGATAATTAATATTCAATGAGTAAAATATGGTAGAAGTTATATATTTATGAATTAAAATCTTGAAAGTACATATATCATATAATTTATGATGAAATAAAAGAACCTCAAACTATAAAAAGAACATCAAGAATAAGTTAAATTATTCAAGAGACAATATTTACTTTAAGAAAAAAATAAACAGTCAGTACAGATAACAGACTGTTTTCAAAATAGTTAATAAAATTGTAACTTTTGTGAGATATATTTCAATAAATGGTCAACAAGAGTGATCTGTATTTTATTCATTTATAAATAATTTATTTATAATCCATAATTTTAATTATTTATTTACTATATCTTCCAGTACATAATCTGCAGCAGCAAATTATCTGCATCTTATTTTTTTTAGTAAAAAAAAACATCACATAATCTTCAGTGGCGTAAAACCCGCTGTATTTTTTTCAGCAAATAATCCCAAATATATATACTGGTTCTAATATGGATGTCACATAAAATAAAAAGTGCACAGCATGATTAAAGTGATAGTAAATTCTAAAGAAAAATATTATTATGGAAAAAGATGTGTTTGGATTCAACTCATCCCAAATTGCGATAAATTGAGATGAAAGCACGAAATGAATCATGAACAATAATTCTGAGAAAATTCTAGAAAAACTTATTGATTTTTAGTTTTTATAACTTTTGAAATGAGGTTAAGAATATCTTAAAAATAAAATATGTTTGTTCTGTTAATAATTAAATGAAAGAATGGATTATTTTTTGAGCTGCACATAGGATATATTTTCTTTTTGTACTGAGCATGCTTTGTTTTTCCCCTTATATTAACATGTTTGTCCACATTTTTTTAAAATTGCTTTCATCATAACTTTTAATTAAAAACCTGTTGTGTGACTTAAGCATTTTTGCTTCCACATGATATCGGACTTTGAATATTTTCAGAACAAAACAGCTGAGATTAAGACAAACTGTGAAACGACATTCAATTGCAAGCGTCTGTCTTTCTGAGGAACCAAATTCATTCTTGAATGTAATTAGACAAAACTCATTATAGCTAAAATAAGTCAACCGGGCTACGGCGCCATCTGTAATTTATTTTATGAAACATAAACAGTATTTCTTTTAAAATTTTCGTAGTAAAATTTTCTGATGTAAAATGTTTATCAGATTATTTGATGTGGCGTATGATATGAACAACAAAATTTGAACACATAATTCTCAGAATATAAACAGGAAAATGATATTTATATAAGAGGAAAACTTAACAAGCATAATGTAACTAGAATATATTAAATTAATATGCAAAAAAAATTAAAACAAACATACTGGGATACCAGAATAGCCCTTTGAAATTGAGACTAATCAAACTAAAATGTATAGCAAATCTGAATATTTCAAAGGAAAGTAAATGGTTTGATTTGCTTGCCACTCAATAGTAATTTTTTTTGACATGAGGGCTTAATAGACAATGATCTATGTTTTAAATTAAACTCTAAACCATTACAAACATCCAAGCCTAAGGTGGGATTCGAACCTACAAACTGTTGAACCAAAGGCAAGAGTGCTAACCCTTCAGCAATCAACTTGGCAAAAGAAAGTTAAGTAAAATATAATAAATATATATAATTTTACTGACAACATTATAACATTAAAAAATGTACTTTTACCATTGAATAAAAAAAAAAGACCAGTTTCTTTTCTCCCATAGAACACACCCACACATTCCACATTTAAAAGCTTTGTTGAAAACAAAGCTTTTAAGTGTTAATCCTAGTATACTTAACATGGTGGATTTGGTGAAAATGGTGAAACTTGGAAGGGCAATAAAGTTTGAGACCTGGGCTTCAACCTATGAGCAAACAAGGGTGATAAATGCACCAAACCTGCAGATTACTGGACCAGAATGGATTCATTTGGTAATTCCATAATGCATTCCAATATGTGAAATTTGTTTGCAGTTTTAATAACCCTTCAAGCTTATCTGCGTTCATCCTTTTCTAAGTTAATTTTTAAATGGTTGTATGCCAAATTTTGATTTTCTCACAATTTAAAAGTTAAATAGATGTTATAATTTTGTAATTTATATTATAGAAAGTTTTACAATTTGGAGCATGTGGGAACATGGCGATTAAGTACTTTTACTTTGTGTTATTCTATTTAATTTGTTATTGTATATAGTAAAACATAAAAATAAAGTATAAATATTTGAAGTGTTTCTTGTTGAATTGCATTACTCAATTAATTAAAACTAGAATAATAGGGGTGCTAATTCTCAGTTAATTAGAAACCTCAGCTTTCATAAAAATCTGTGTCATTAACAAAACTGATTTAAATTTACAGCACAGTAACAGCTTAGTTCTGTTATATACAGTGTATTTGTAAAGTGTTTATATTCTTTTGATTAATTAAAATAAATTTAAAAAATGATTATTATATTTTATTGACTGATTATGAAAAATAGCATGACTTTTAGAGATTTATATTTGTTTTGTAATATTGAAATTTTGTAAAATATGTGCAATTAAGTGTATAGCTTTTAGTTTTGTAGTAGTTGTTTAAAGTAAATACAATAAAATATATGAAATTTTGATATTTGAAATGGAAAATAGCATGATGCAAGATTCAGAGTTGGAAATTGAGCACAATCAGGATTTTCAAAATAGTAATTTTACCATAATTTGTTGTTAATTTGGCCAGATTCAGAGGGTAATTACTGTTTAGACATTTTCTAATTAGAAATCTTGTAATTTTGCTATTGGCAAACTTTGCAAAAGTCACAACAAATGTGTTTCAAATACTAGGTTTTTACCAGTTTTTAGAAATAAAGTTATATGGTGTCAAAATAATAAAAAACTGCTTTATTATAATTCATTATTTACTAATTTACTTCATTTTCAAATTAATTACTACATTACACATTAATTTTAAATCATATAGGTTAGGTTTTTAACTAGTAACAAAAATTTATGATGAGTCAATTATTAACATTTACAGAATTTAATTATAAAAATGCTATATAAAATATTGTAAGATTTTATAAAAAAAAAAAATAAATAAATAAATAAAATAAAAAAATAAATAATTAAAATAAAATAAATAATAATAATAATAAATTCTTACTTCAGTTTGAAGTGCATCAATGACATTTTGTAAATTGGCATCATCTCTATATTTAACAATAAGTTCTTTTGATAAGCCAACTTTCAGAATATCCACAAATTTGTTTGGAAATACAAATGCAAATGCTGTAAGAGCCATTTCTCCCATGAACAGCAATAATAAAGTAAATGAGTACTTAAAAAGAAAAAAGAAAATTATTACACATTAAGGCTATGCTCAAAATTTATCAAATATACATTTTTTGCTGTGTGGAACAGATATCCACATCTTTTGTTGTGTGGAAGAAGTGAATTTTTTTAAACTGTTTATCAGTAAAGTGAGAATTATGTTAACAATAAAGATTGCATAATGCCTGAAACTATGTTTAATCAAACCAAGATGTATGGCATATAAAGTAAATTATATAATATTTGATTTAAATATACTCAAAATTACATAATTATCATTACAGAAAAAATTAATATTTCATTTCTGATTAAAAAGGTCAATCAAATGCATACCAAATACATAATTAAATTTTGCAATAGAAATTTGTCTACTATATACTTGGAATTTTCCTAATCAAAATGGGATAAGTCGATTATATATATTTTAATAAATATTTGATCATTAAAGAATTAAGATTATTAAAACAAAGATAAAGAAAATAGTATGTTTATTTTGTTAACTTTTCCAAGACAATGCAAATATAAATTCTAGAAGTATGTAATATATATTGAAAATGTATGTTAATATTTTTTCATCCCTTCAGTGGGTCGATAAAACTGAGTACCAAGAATGCTTGGAAACTAAACACTGAGTTTTGTGTAAGGTGACCACTTAACAGGGACACATGTTTTACACATCATGACCATTAATAAAAAACAGATGAGCACCGTAGGCTTCATCTCATTGGTATCTGTCATGCCATTGTGTTTAGTTTATATGCTAAATTACTTAAAAGTTTTACCTTTTAATAATTAAGTTTTTAAATAGCCCATTTATTTCGCTTACTGTTTCACACATTAATATATAACAAAAATATTCTAAATTTTCAGGAAAAGTATTTTTTATGCAAAAGTCAGTATTAATAACTTAAAAAAACAAAATACAGTATTATACGAAATTCGAATTTATGAACATTTACAATTTTAAGAAATATAAACAAGGTCCCATGGATGAAATGATCGTTTTAATCTCCATTTATGAGCTTAAATTTTTGAAAAAATCTATTTTATGAACTTGCTTTCATGTATTTTTCATAACTATTTTTTTTTTTATCCTCTAATGATTTATTCTCTTTTATTTTAAGGATGAGAAACTTGGAAGGAAGGATGTAATTATTATTGAATAATTGAATTGTGGATAACTAACTGCAACATTTGGTATAAATTAAGCACTACAGTGAATCAAAATTAAAATATTCTTAAAAATATTTTTATAAATCCCAGTGAGTGAGTTACATTAGTAGACTGCTATTAATAGGGACACCAGGCTCAAGAATTATTCTTCTAGGATTTTTTAAGCAATCCATGTGGAGATTGTCTTGCCTTATTTAATTTCCAGCTTTGCATTCATTTAATATTCAATAGCTTCAAGTGAAAATTTTGAAGGATACTTTTGGAAGGGGTGATCATGTTTTGTAATCGCTTTATCAAATTGACATTCTAAATGCAATGCTTTCAATGCTAGGGATATGCTTGCCATGATGTTGAAAAAAAGATATTTAAGTCATTTTGACTCGAGTGTGTTATTAAATAAACTATTGTAACTGAAAGAAGACAAAAAATGTATCTAAAACTTGAGTGAAGATAAGTCATATATCAATGAGATTCAACAATAAGTTATACATCCATGAGCTTTGATAAAGAAACCTTCTACTTCCTGAAATTTCACTTCATGATTTTTTTGAATCTGAGTGTAATTTTTTCATAAAAATTATTGGCCTAAGACTAGGTGCCAGTACAAGTGCTAAAATGTGCTAAATTGGCTTACCGGGTCAAAATGCATTTGCATGATGCAACTTTCTTTATATAACGTAACGTGATTGTGTACATGCGCAAAATTTTATTAATAGTATTTTATAATGGAATTTAACTATATTTGGTAACTGGATATTGCACATAGTGACGAAATTTAGGTTGGTGAGATAACTGTGCAGAGCTCGGCACAAAAACTGGAAATCGCACCAAACTCGTACAATTAAATAGTCTTTTACCAAATTATTAGATGTTCAAATAATTGAGAACATAATATATGAAAATTATCAGATATCATACATGAAGAAAACAAATTAGTGCTGCAAAACATGTAGGTGAATAGCTAACAAGATTAAGGTACCATTTGAGAAATGGTTTTCCAGATAAAAAAAAATGTAGGTCTAAAACAGAAAAGAAAAATGTGGGATTAATTGATTTTTCCTCAATATAAAATGTAACAATTGTTTTTAATTACAAATATTATTTTGCCAAGGTTTTGCTATATAATATATTCTATAAATTTTTTCTAATAACACTTTACTTATAAAGGGAGAGCATTGGGGTGAAAAGAAATAGTTTTGAGATCTAACAGTTATTTTCCTATCTTATGAACTTTGTATTTAAAGAACTATTTTATAAATTCCCACATGTTCATAAAAAAAAAACAAGCGTCTACTGTATTACTGAAAATTACAAAAGTTTATTTTTAGTTTGAAAGAGATGAATATTGACATTTATAAAACCCTTGTACCAAAAATGAACAAATATAATTTATATATAGCATCTAAAACAAACTTTTCACAATATTTAATTTTAAGATTATTTACTAGACATAAATTTGTACCACTAACATAAATTTGTGATGTTGTATAAGTTGTAAAATATGCAAATATGAATTAACAAGTACTTAGCTTTAAATGAGTGACTTATAAAGAAGATTAGACAGTGTAAATGCCTATGAGACTGCAATTTTTGTGAGCCACACATAAACAGAATTAAGAAATTAAAGTATTGGATTTGATTGTGTAGTATCTAATGCTAAGTACAATATACCAGTTATCATCATCAATCACAAGGAAGGACAGACTTCTTTAATTGTGAGTTATTGAATTATTGTGCTGTAGAGAAGAAAATTCTATAATTGTAATAATCATTCTCAACATGATTAGAATTTCAATGTCGTTTAAGATCTGTTTTTCTTTCTTTTTATTTTAAATCCAAGCCCATATCTAAATCAACATGATCATACCAAATTCATAGCAATTTAAGATTAATGCTAAATTATCAATATTGAGTCTAGGATAAAAATATCCTTTGAGCTTATATATCACATAATAATTTTCTTATGAAAAATTGCACATTTAAATTGTGTTGTGTATATGCATGAATTTCATTTTCTAATGTAAATCAAAACATGTTCTTTTTAATTATTGTAAATTATTATCAGTATAGTAAATTCACAAAAAAAGTTAAAAATTCTTTAACCTTAATATTCATAACTTATATTAACAACAAAATACACTTACACATTTCAGTAAACATGAATTTTCTCGAAGAGCTCCCAAACATCCACCAAAACTTATGATGAAAACAATTCCTCCAAATACCATAATTACAATTGAAACATGGACAAAAATTTCAAAGGCACTATTCACTTTTGGAAGACCTTTGTAATTATACTCTTCTAAGAATGACCACCCTCCAATAGCAACAACTGCTCCTCCAACAAACTATTAAGAAATACAAAAAATATTATTTTGATTACTTTCATACATAGGCATATTCAATCCAAATAGAGTTTTTGTTAAAGGATGAAAAGTAGGGCTTTAGATATTTTAATGAAAATATTATACTGAAATGTATTTTTCCACTAAGCGCTTTCCATTTATCAATCAAATTGTTGTAAATACGATTTAGACAGGTATTTTTTCTTCCAAAATCATTAACTGTGTGAAAATAATATTCAGTTAAATTGGAGATTCCAAACAGGGTTCATGTAGATTATATGGTGTTGAGGGAGGTTTAAAAAAGTCTACAATATTCCAAAGTTCTCATGGAATTTAACCATTAATTTATTAAATAGTATAATAGTAAAATACAAATTTAATGATCCATTTTTTTCATTCACATATTTAGTCAAACTGTTATATTAAGTATTCTGTGTACAACTAACAATATTATAATTATATTTATATTATAATATAAATAATTATATATTGAATATTATAGAGGGAAATATGAGGTTGGGAATTATGGAGAAAAACATTCTCTTAAAAAATTACCAGAAAAAAAGATTGAAGACCCATAGATTAAATAATCAAAATAAGCAATCGACAGAAGCCACTTCAATTAGATAAAATTTCAACCAATAATGAAAATAGATTGAATAATGATTAAAAAATATATGCATTATTATCAAATTATTACTAATAATCGTACTCATAATAACTAAAATTAGAATATTAGATGGTGGATACTGATTATAAAGTAATCTGAAATGAGTTAGTAGTGGCCGAGATTGCATATATATTGAAGGGCAACATATATTTTAAATAAGATTCACAAAAAATAATTCGTTATGATTTTTCGTAGAAGATAATTTTTGATTATACATTATAATTTCATTTGAAATATTAAAAGAATAGATCAAAATCACGATATTTTCACCATTTTAAAAATAAAAAGACACAAATTACAGGAAATACCATGCCACGAATAAAAAATTTTATCGTTGAAATTTCAAAACTATTATTTGCTACAGAATAGAGCACAATTTGCCCTATATACATACCCAAAATACTAGATTAAAGAAAAAGAGTGAATATTTTGTATATGAGCTAATATAATCTTCTGAATAACGAATCATATTTAACATGCTAAGTTGTGATAATCCAAATTTTGAGAAACAAGTTTACAAAACAAACGACTATGTTTAGATTTTGAAATGCCGGATTTCCGGTTAGAGGAAGTTTTGTTTTTGTGTCCTGTTTAACTGCCACCACAAACCACTTCACAAGTTAAGTAACAATATTTAAGGTTTCTTAAATCAGCTCGTCAAAATACATTTGCGTGCTCAGAAAATACATATACATTTATTATTTTTTACTAATATAGCTTTCTTAATTTCTATAGGTTAAGTCTTATTGTAGCAGTATTTTGTATTATTAGAAGGAAATTCCACAACTGCAACAATTAATTGCCAAGTATGATCCGAATTCAACACCGATCAAGATCTATGCCTTTTCCATCTCCTCCGACACTTCCAAACATAGTTAGCAGCTTTTTAAGCTTAATTCTCAATAATCACGATATTAAACTTAGGGAAAAATTGTTTGAGCTTTTATACCAAATAATTTTCCTGTGAAAATTGCCCACTTAAGCTGTTTTGAGTGTGATCATAAATATGTTATTTACAAATGTAAATATAGTAACAGTTGTAAAATAAATATGTTTTTTTAACTGTCTTATAGTATTGTAAGTATAGTAAACTCCTGTTAATTAATGAAATTAAGTGGCACGACTTAGCACGAATAAAAGAATCCTGCAAGTAATCTTAAAAATTGTGAAAAAAAAAGCAAATCTATACAAATATGCATTTGAACAAGTTATGTACTTGTTACCGTGAAAGTCCGAAATCTGGAGAATGTCGACATTCGCTGGTGAATGTCAACATTCACGTAGTCGCTTGGTGTATGTCCGAAATATTTGCTAGATATCCTCATTTCTCACTTACACCGGCAAATGTCGACATCCACAATGCACTAATGGTGAATCTTGAATATGCGTTTCATCTCTCCGTATCCGGAGAGGAGAAATACAGATTTGCATTTTCTTATCTCAATATTTCAGGCGTGAAAAACGTAAAAATATATTCCAGCAAAACACAACGTGCTCTAAGCCGCACCTCTTTGTTGACGTTGCCTTCTGTTATCTCCTTTTCGAGCTCTTTAATCATCTTTTCAAATTCCACCAAAGCTTGTCTGTGATTGTCGACATATACCGGCGATGGTCCGAAAGTGCAAGAAATGTAATCAATTGTACGGTCTTTCATCAACGTTTTTGGTATGTGTTGACATTCACCGGTGAATGTCGACATTCTCTGATTTCGGTCTTTCACGGTAACATACTCACAAAATATAACATTAGCAACTTATTACATTAAAAATAATAAAATTATCTACTTCTTACAAATTTATAGATTGACTTTTTTAGAATATCATTAAAAAATTTGTTTCGATTCATTTAAATAGATACATTAAATTAAGAATTAAAGTTTTTCTTTTTTAAATTAAACTATTGCGGATAGTTGAAAATTTACTAATTTTTTTTTTAAAAAAAGTACCCACGGATCAACAATATGATTTTAATATACATCATTTTACAAAAGAACATTAGATAAAAAAGGAAAACAACATTAATTTCATAAATTTCTACATTTTTATCATTAATTTATCTTGGGACTCTAAAACTGTAGAGTTTTTGACAGATGCTCCGATAGCCTACCTGATAAGCAATTCTCGACTGAGCACCACTGAGCTTTATATAGAAGCAAGAGTAAACGGTTCGTATTTTTTACCATGCCAACTTGCAAATGATTGCTGATGTCACGGAAAGATACAGAGCTTGAACATGACGGGTAATATAAGCTCTGGAGATTGTTATTTATTAATGTTAATGGTTTGATGCAACTTTACGATTGTATTATTATTTTGTGTATTAGATTTTATTTTTTTAATATACATAAAACAGTGAATTCTTGGGCAAGACATATATAGTAAAGAACTAAAACGTGACTACATATACTATTTGACATTGAATTCACCTAAATGACATAAAAATTACATGATCCAGTTAAACACACATAATTTGTGAAGCTTTATTCCTTGTATTATATGTGTATTTTTAATGGGAATAACTGCCGATTTAAGCGATTTTGACAGAGCGCAGTTTGTGATGGCTTTAAGACTTGGAACGAATATCTCCGAAACGTCATGAATTATCAATTATTCATGAGATATCATTGAGAGAATTTTACTTAGCTGGCGAGTAATGGTGATGTGATTAGAAGATTCAATGATGTTGGAAATTCTTATGTCTTTAAGAAAGTAGGATGTCAGGGGTTAACATTCTTGGTAAAATGGATCGGTGGTAGAATGTGACACACAAAGCTAAATCATGTTCTTAGTAACATTTTTACTTTTATCTGCATTGTTTTCAGTCATCATCTGAGCCACCCCTTGACTCAAATGTTATTTTATCATATGGGACAACCTTTGAAATTTTATACGTTAATAATATGTCGACGTCCACCTATGAGGGTTCTATTAGTGGTCTTACTGATTGTTACTGTCTCTTTGGTATAAGTTCTCACAAATGTTGTTTTCAAACAAATGACGAATAGTGCAACTTTGAAATACTCACATCGAATTTTCAGGCAGTCAGTGACCACCCTCTGTCACTTTTACATCAGCAACATTTCCCTTAAAACACATACGTAATCTCAGAAATCATGTTTCGCATTATCTGAGACAAGTTATTTATTATATTCTCTGCATTTTATACCTCCCATTTTATGCAAGTAAATTCAATTTCAAACATTGAAGGTGGTATAATGTTATGAATTTTCGATATAGATGCTCAAATTATCTATCCAAAGGAAATAAACTAAATTTTCACACCTAATATGATTCATTACTTTTCTTGGATTTCATGTCTATCAATAATAAATCATCAGTTATCAATAATGTTTGAAATATTAAATGGTCTTAAAAAAGAATACTGATTTACAACTAGCCTCCATAAATTTTTAATATAATTTAATTAAACAATAGTCAATGTCCTTGTATTAACTGAATAAAAGTAAGAATGTTAGAGTTGTTTGCATATTAAAAATATATATTTCTATGATATTCAAGGAAATTTTATTCTTGAATACAAATTATATGTATATATAAGCTCTGTTTATTACTATTTAGAACTTTGATTATTTGAAATTCATAAATGAAACTAACGAAAATTTTATATTTAAAATAAGTTAACGTTTTTTGTTTTCGCTAAAACAAGCATTTTGTTTTGAAATCTTTTTCAAACTTCTTGACCTACGAATTTCAAAAACCCAAATCAGAATAAGAATACAAGTTAGATGGATCTTCTCAATATTGAATTTATTATCTTCATTGAGAGAAATTTTTTATACATAAATATAAAAGCAACAGAGTACTCCCTCAGTGAGAGAAAGAATGATAACAAATATTAAAAAATCATGTAGTATTGCAATACACATAACTCACAAACAATGGTTGCAATAAATATGCACAAGATAATATGAAATGCAAGTAAAATGTAATAGAGAAAATAAAATGAATAGAAATTATTTATACAATTGATTAATTAATTAAAATAGAGAGAAAATAACAGAAAGTAATTTTAAATAATATAAATGTATAATAAAATGAAATGAAAAACTATATAGTATGTAAAATAACAAAGTTTTAGATATATAAAGAGAGATGTTTGGGGAAAAGTACATGCTACCTGATCTTGTTACAGTTTTTTTTCCACAGTTTTTTCTTTTAATTTCATTCACTAAAGTTTCATTATTTTTTTCTATTTGTTGATGTAAAATTTTAAGCGTTTTCAGACTCCGATAAAAAAAAAAGGAGATTTGATGCTATCTATGTTAACTGTTCTTTTTGATTCATTTATCAAAAAGATAAAAAAAAACTTAAATTCTATTCTTACTTTCATTAATCTATCATATTAAAAGAATGAATGGAAGAATGTAGATGTGAACAAGCTTTATTAACTATACTTTATTGAGAAATTCTAACTATGTATAAGATAATACATATAATAATTTCCTAAATAAATATATTCTAATTATATATAAAAATAATGTACCAAATTTTGATAATGTAAAAAAAATAATTCAATAATATACAAAATTCTGATTACGCATAAAAGTGATAAACGCATCGAATTCATCTTGTAGTATAAAAAAATAATAGGAATTTATGTATTTAAAATATATAGATTTTAAACATGCTATCTTTTGGAAAGAGATTTTGTTAGAGAAATTTCTTCTTATTACAATGGTTTTATTTTTGATTGAATTTTTTTTATATGACAAAAATATCAATTTTATTGATTCAAAATAATTTTTGAGAACCATAAAAATCAAGTAATTATGTAAAAGAAATTAGATTCGAAGATCGTTTGAGAAACTAATTTGAATTGGGTATAAAAATAAATATCTCTTATGAAGTGAAAAACTGTGCCTAATTATGAAATTTGATACGATCATAATGTTTAAATAAGTAAATGCACAAAAATTAGAAGAAAAATAATTTTAAATGGTATTAGTAGAAGAATAAGTTACAAATGACACTGATATAATAAGTTACAATGCCACATTTAGTAATTATGTAAATGACATAGTTAGTAATAAAGTTAATTGGTTTTCCGATGGTTTTTTTTTTAGCAATTTTTTTCATAAATGTACTAGCTATTGAACATAAAGGGGACTTTAAAATGACTGAAGCTACTTTCCAAATATCTTATAAACACATCATATAACATGAATGTTTAAAGGATGGAGAAACAGGAAATATGCTTCCAGTTTGAACTGGAAATTTCAGACAATCCAGGACATTAAAATTTTAGACATATTGTTGTGAAAATGTAAGTCATAAGTATTGTAAGAGTTTAATATTGTCCTAAGAATTGCTTAATAGGTAAACTGAGCATTAAGATTTTGATAACATTGGCAGAAGGACAAACAACAAAATAATGTTCATATATATAAGTGTTCATATATCAAACACAAAATAATGTTCATAAGAACAAAACAAAACATCTTAAGTTTAAATGCAAGAAATATTTAAAAATTTCTTGCAACTAAAATAAAGGCGTGTTTTGTTGTTTAAAAAAAATAACTTTCCTGATTGTTACGATAAAAGTCCTGTGGAGCAGAGTTGGCGCTTCACACTACCACAGTCGGAGGGTTCACACAGGTCCGAGGTTTGATCCTCGGCATGGGAAAGTTTGACTCAGTCTTTTATCCCTTCAATGGGTTGATAAGACTGAGTACCAAATAAGCTTGGAAACTAAACACAGGTGGTTTTGCATTAGGTAGACCACCTAACCAAGATATATGCTTCGCACCCCAGGGGCGTCCAGTCATGAAAATTGATATGGGCACTGTAGGCTTTAGCCCCTACATGTTCTGCCGTGTGACTGAGTTTTTAGTTTAGATTGTAGTGCTAAGTGTTATGACTGTTTAATCTAATTACGTATTCTTGATTAGGTCAATGACTCTTAAACACACACACATATGTAAGAATTGATAAATTTTTATAAAAATGATAAAATTGCAACTTTATTTTGCAATTGGAAACTATTATAAAACCCACATACTGCTGAACAACTGTAAAATAATCATTAAAAATAAAAAGTTTGAATTGAAAAAAATTATCCTTCGAGTTGAAGCTAAAATAAAGAAACACAGGTAGATTATATAAAATAATAACAATCTGTAATAAACGTTCAACAAATCACAGACCTTTATTAAATATTCTCTTATTCCGAAGCCACCCCTAATTTTTGATTGAGCTAAAGTGAAATAATTGGTATTTCTCTGTAAAATAAATATTTAAGGGAGACAGGCTCGATACTTTCCCCTCTTTGCTAAATACCGTGGGTATT
This sequence comes from Latrodectus geometricus, assembly GCA_026290005.1. Classification (NCBI taxonomy): domain Eukaryota; kingdom Metazoa; phylum Arthropoda; class Arachnida; order Araneae; family Theridiidae; genus Latrodectus; species Latrodectus geometricus. The sequence goes on along the minus strand of JAPDSC010029807.1, from coordinate 577,511 downwards.
TCTATGTGAAGGAAAATAGATTCCAAATTTAAAATAAACTAATAAAAATTTTATAACCAAATGCTTATGTTAGACAATTGGATATTACACTGCTTATCTTTAACATTGTAACTGATGAAAAAACCAATAAAAAATATTTTTTTTAACCTAAACAGTATAGCACGAAAACAAAATGATTAAATTTGCAAGCAGTTTGGGGATTTACAGGAGCGCCAATTTATTGGAAACAGTTGCTCCCCCAAGCAACTAAAAGGACTCGTACCTGGACAGGGATGGAGTTCAACCAGTTTTTGAATACGTTGAGCAGGCTTAAATGACAAAAATAGGCATCTCATTTTATGCTGCTTCAGGTCGACATCATCATTATCTGGATATGGGTGGCGTGTCAGTCTCACAGCAGTCAATCGGAAGTTTTTAATTGATGAGAAGTTAGAAACCTTACATGTTAAGATAACAACAGAATACCTTCTGTTTTGAGAAAGGTCAGAACAAGAGGAGCAATATATATTATTACTGGCCGCTAAACACCATCGTTCATATTATCTTGTTGAAAGAAAGCGTTTCTCTTGCTAAGAGGATAGTACAAAAGTACTAGCCTTAAGTTCGCAGAAATGTACGATCGTTGTTTAAATTACAATCGATAATTATAGAGATGTGCGTTTCGTGTACTCAATAGCTTCCCATGCCGTCACATCAAATGTAGGAACCCAATGACGACATCGAATGCAATCAGGTGTTAAGTGTACTCCTCGGAGTGCCCAGATACATATAAGGCAATCAAAATGCTGTAAGCAGAACCGTGAATCATATGAAAAGATGGCATTATGCCACACCTGTTTCAAACTTTGTCTATGCTACATTGTCAAAGGAACCCGATTAATGGTAGCCATGCTGGAAATCCATGCTTCGGCTTACGTCATCACATGTTAGGACTCACCATGCCCTAGTGTTAGGATAGCATTCTTCGGAACATAAGGTTCCGGATTTAATAGTATCTACTGATGTACAACGAGAAAGGGATATGGTACTTCTGTCTTTTGCACTACTCTGCACTTCTGTTGGGGTGAGTTCTTAAGAGTTTTCTAGGATTCCTATCTCATGAAATGTAAATATAACCTACTTTCTATGAAAAGTCTTTCCGGAAAGCAATTTACGCCATAGATATTAAAATGCTTACAATGATCTTCAGCTGTTAGGCTGTCCACTACGCATTGTTAAAATGTCATTACACGGGGTTTACAGCGATCTAATGGCATGAGACAGCACTTTAGAGCAGAAATTCTAGCTACTGTTGAACAACGGGAGATTGATGTTGCTTTCCTGTTTTCTGCATACACGTCTATCAAAATATGTAGCTTGGTAGTTTTAAGGGTTTCCATCATGGTGACACATGAATATGGGTCTATTATCTATGAAAAATCCTTCCTGAAAGCAACTTACGCGTTAGACACAAAAAGTTTTGATAATAGTCATCAGTGTTACTTTGTTCACTATGCAGTGTCGAAATGGTGTTACACTGTACAAAACGATCCTGGACATGTAGCAAATAAGCTCATTTCTAGACTAATGATTTGTGTTGTATTTGTATCATTTTTTAAGGATGACTTCATAATATGTCTGTCCTTTTCAGTGTTAATAATGGAAGGGCGTTGATCCTGCATCTGTTCACTATGACTTTTAACAATCCATTGATTCCACATCCCCATGACACTGATTAGGTTTCGATTAGTGCGAGTGGCAATATCATGGAATGCTATTGCACATTTTATATAGGCAATGGTCCTGTTCTTTTGAATCCCGATATTTGATGGTAAGCATTTCTTCTCATTTGATACACATTACGATGTTCTGGGAAACCTTCGATCTTACTCTGAGATTGTCTAAAGAAAAATTTATTGAACAGCTTTTCTTTTATTCAGTTCTTCAGACGTGCTTTTCCCTCTTCGGCTGCCTAAATGAGCCGATGTGTTGATCATTTGCATATTCTAACCTCTTCATCCTTTCATGTGATTTTTGCTTTCGCAAAATCATTTCTTCCTGGTAATGCAGTTTTAATGACCAGGAGAGTATTAAAAATACTGAGCCAACTGGCTGGAATAAGAAAAATACGTCATACTACTCTTAAATGTTTTGAAATATCGTATTTAGTAACTTCTATTTATTAACCAAATAGTTTCTATTTTTACTAAAATATGGATAACTTCATACACGTTTTCTTTTTCAAATAAATCAGCAGTTCGAGAAAAAATATAATGATGTGTTTCATATCTATCTTCGTATTTTAAATTATTTTCAAAACTTTTTTCCCATTTATTTTTGAGTTAACGGAAGTATTGCTTGTAACGTAAAAGTTTAATGTCTGAAACTGTTTCGCCTCTAACAGATTCCCATTCTATCTTAATGACAGAAATATCAACATTTGACTGCCACATTCATTTGACCTTGACCTTAAAACAGAACAGTTTCAATAACTTATAAGTGTTTCTTTTTTTTTTTTCAGGAGAAATACATAGTGCTGATCATAATATCTTATATGGCTTCTTTTTGAAATTTTTGAGAAGCAAGGTTTAAGTGCAGCTTTTATTTTCTTTTCATATTTACGTCTGGGAATTTTAATAGAGTTTTTGAAATTGTATCAATCATTAGATTTTTCTTCACTGGATTAAATTAAATTCAGTGTGATAAACATCTGTTTCTTTTTTTTTTTATCTAAATAAATAATTTCTTTTCGTTGTATGTGGTTAATCAAATGTGGCAAGCAAAAATTTTAGTTATAAAAGAAACTTGATTACAAAATATTGTAAAGCTCGGATTTACAATTATTTTTTTGTACTTTCAATAAAATACTTTTGTAAATATAATTCAGCTTTCTAGGAAGATCATGTTTTTTACCTGAGAGAAGCCAAAACTAAAAATTATTTATGACTTTCAAATGACAAACTTCGATTGTTATTATTTTCTTTTTGTTTTGTTTCAGATTAAGCATGGAAAATTTTATAGAAAAACTCCTTGCAATATAAAAATTTTACTTTAAGTATAAACAAAAAATTCCTTTCTCTCAATACAGTTCGTTTATTTTTGATTACCACAGAATACTGTATTATCAAAAATAAATAAATAAATAAAATAAAATAAATAAATAAATAAATAAATAAAATAAAAAAAATTAAAAAAAATCACATAATATATATTTATTTTAACAGAAACTTTAACTGGTGAAGAGGTTAAGATAAACAGTTTATCATATTTACCTTTTAATCAATTTTTGTAAGCTTATGGTATCATTAATACAATTTATTTCTTTTCATATACTTTAGAGTAAAGGAATGCAGTTTATATAAATTTCACTGAATTAGACTCATTGAATTAAAATATCAGTTTGAATTTATGACAAGGAACTGAATTTTTCAATTCTGAATATTTCTTATATCAATAGAAGTGTAACTTTTTCCAAAGTGATTTAAGTATTTCATAAATTTAGAATACTTTTCTTTTGTACAAATAGACTGGTTACTCTTCTAATGAACAAATAGTTCTAAGTAAACTTTTATTTTTCTAGGATGTCAAGCTTTTCAAATGAATTTCCATAAATCATCAAAATAATTTTTTTTAATGAATGATGTTTCAATTTATTGGTAGCAATAAGATGTTTTAAATATTTTTTTTATGAGATATCAACTAAAATAATGTCTGTACGAAAGAAACGAAAAAAAAAATGCTCCTTTCCAGAAAGATGTTTGAAGCAGTTCAAGATTGAGAAAAACTTCTTGAAATTCTCAAAATGTTTATAAAATCTCATTTATCTAAATCACCAGAATTTTTTTCCTAAAAATATTAGTGTCGTAAATTTATTATCTCTTATAATATATATTTATTAAAAGAGATTAGATTTCATTTTAGACGCATTTATCTGAGCTAACTTTTATTTAAAATCTATCTTTTTAGGCTAGAGAATGAATAAATTTAAAGATATAGGAAATACTGCATTTTTTAAATGTAGGTTGAACAAAAACAATAAATAAATTAATGCTTTATATATTTAGCATTAAATTAATTTGCTCTAACAAATTAATATTAACTCTAAATATACATTAATTTATTTATTGTTGTTGTTGAAGCAATATTTTATATAAACTAAATTAATTGTTATATTTTGAAAGCAAATTTAAAGAACTCAGTATTTCTTATGGTATTATCTCTAAGTTTATTCACGTTGCTATACATATATTCTCCTTTACTCCCAATATGAACAATTACCATGTTGGGTAGACTCTGTTTCAACCCAATGTGGAAGAAGTTTTTGAAAAAATTTTCCTAATTTTTGTATTATAACTATATGACATTTTATAAGTGTGTCCCATAATAATGTTATTTTATATTGACAAATATTTTAAACTCTATAAATTTAAGTTTTCAATTTTTCCATGCCCTCCCACCCATGTGTGTCCAAATTTTTCAATTTCTCTTGTATATCTTGACCCTTATCAATAAAAGGAAAATCAATTGAGAGAGATTTATTTATTACATTAGCTCTTTTTCTTTTAAAATAATAAAAATATGTTTTATGTGTTTTCCTTGTTTATAAGGGTTAAACAGACATGAGTATAGTTTAATTATAATATAATTACATCATAACTTTTCTATTTTAAAAATCATAATCTTCGTAATCGGGAAAATTTTTATTAGAATTTTTGTCTCAGCAAGACAAATTTGTTTTTATTGCTTATTGACTTTTTCGATTTCTCATATTCTTTAATCATACAAATAAAATTCAATTCCTTTTGCATAATTATAAAATTTATTTGAATTAAAAATAAGTTGCAAAAGTCTGAATTATTTTGTGTTTTCTCACCTTTACTCAAATTATTTAAATTAAAAAAATTCACTCTATTGCCTTATAAACATAAATAACAGAGAAAGACATAGAAATATTTCAAAATACCTTATTAATAAAGATGTTTTCATATAAAATTTCTTTGCAATGCGAAGGTAAATATGTTTGAGTTTGTTAAGCCGGAATATATTTGGGTTTTACCAGTAAGTTTGTCAAAAGTCGAAGTTGGCGAATCGTTTAATAAAATGTGTCATGAAATACTGCAATCAGACTAATCCACTTGTAATGAAATTCATTGTAATTAGTTTTTGGTTCACATGTCCTATAAAATATAGCTTTAGAAGAATCATTTGCATTAGAATACAATGCGAAAGACTGATTATTTTGTCTCTTAACGATCACTTATTGTACATGAGAATTTAGCCGGGACTTCTCAAACAAAATTAGAAATATAAAAATGGGTAACCTTTTGCATTATTAGCTGTTTATTTGGAAACATTTTGTTTTCCAAAACAATTTTAAAAATTCTTATCTAGTTAGCTGAGACAAGCTATGAAAATATTCATGAAACAGAAAGATAAAAACAAAAATAGCACTTTGAACCTGGATATTACGCAAAAATGTACAGTATAAATATACAAATCGAAACATTCTAGTCTCATGTAAAATCACATCTTTATGCGAGTCATGATTTGCAACTCTTTTCTTAAGATGCACCCGTATTCAACTTCATTTGATTTATTAAATGGAAAGCTTATTTAACGCTCTTACTCGTTTTATGACAATGAAGAGATTTCAAGACCATTCGCTTCAAGGAGAAAGAATTCTAATTTATAAAGGCATTATATTTTTACGTTGTACAAACATTCGCTAACATTTAAAATAACCTTGTATTTGCACACATATGGATTCTATATGCATAGTGTGTTTGAACTATTCCAAGAGAAACAGGTGCAGAAAGTTACACAAACGAAAAAATAATTGGTCTGTTTGTGTAAGACCAGGTTTAGAGTAGTCCACTTTCTGTGAGAAATTTTTGTGTGGCAACTTCATTTTAGGTATATAGTTCGAAATACAAAAGTATTTTTTCAATTAATGCATATTTTAGCAGTAGGAGACAAAAATTTGTATGAAGTTAAAAATGATCGATATTATAATTTATTTGATGGTACATGACTGGCATTTCATACCATTTTAAATTGTTAACCCAAGGAAGAGAATGTGAAAATTCCAAGTAAAAGAGCAACATAAAAGTTATAAGAAATGAATTAATATTAGCTTTTTGGCAATATTTTTATCTTTAATAATTTTGAAACTTTCTTTTTTATTTGTAAAAAGTCTAGAATGTAACCCAGAGATTATTTCTTAAAGATTTGTGCAGTGATTTTTCTAAAAGTAATGTATGTGAAAAATGGATAATTGTAGGCTCTGATGTGTAAACAAATACCAAGAAATGGAATCAACGGAAAGGAACATTATGGTAGATTTAGAATAATAGACATCTTGAGATGCCGTTATCTCTTCATAATACATTCATCGATTTTCTTGTAAGATTGTCCAGACGAGTTAACATTTCTAAATTCACAATACGTTTTGGCATTTCTATAATTCACTACACGTCTAGGCCTAGAAACCAATTTTGCAAACATTCTTTTTCAAATCACTTTGTCGTCTAAATAAACCTATCAGAGAATTTGTTCTCCTAAGATTCTTTCATTAATGTAATTCTTTTTGTAGATGTTTTGCCCAAATGATAACAAAATTTTATGGTGACATCGCATTTTCCTTTTTTAAACTCTGAACTCACGCATCTCCACTTCAGCAGGGTAAATAAAACATTTCTTTTAAAAAGCAAGAAATCATGGAAATATTTCAATGTTTAAATGTTTAATTTAAAATATATATAAATGTTCAGTTAACGCTTAAAACATCACTTGCATATTTAATTTTTAATTTCTTGATTTTGCCACAATGCTGTAACCCTTTATTTCTAATGTCTTTTGTACATTGTCGGCTATGATAATTTGAAAATAAAGAATTGTTAAAACCACGAGGAATTTGCTACACGAGTATTCCATGATTTCATAGGCAAGTGATTGGAATTTCAATATATCTGCACATTATGGAAGTTCACGGCGATACGTATGAATTCCATATAGCGGGAGAACACATTGCCATTTAAGAAAATCAAAATATTCTCTTGTGAAGCATTTTGTGAGTGTTTCTAGAAAATAAGTAAATAGTTTTAATATGTAGTAAATAAAAACTAATATAATTGAATTAATTTTCTGAGTTCATGGAGTAAGAATTGTTTTAATATTTTGTAAATAGTTTTAGTATTTAGTAAATAAAAACGAATATAATTCAATTAATTTTCTGAGTTCATCTAGGAAGAATTGTTGCTTCGAAAGATAGAGAATTCTTCTTTTTTCGTATTGGACGTAACTTAGTATCAGAGCGAATATATGATTCTTGTATTATGGGAATGAATGATCGACGGGGTGATTTCAACAAACTCATCACACCATAAAACCAGAAGCCTGAAAACTGGCATATTTTTCACACAACTTCTAGTGCTCTTTCACCTCCACAACAATATCCCAACGAATATAATTTGTAGCACAGCAATTGATGTCCTATGCTATATTTTTTAAATTATGAGAAAAAATTTCTCATACACATTTCATGTATGTACTTTTTTAATATCATATATTACTTTTAGATTAAATTTTTATTAAGAACTTAATATTTTTACAGCCCCTTTTTTCATGAAACTTAGTTAGATTCATCTTTAATCGATATATTATTTATTTTATTTAATAATTATATTTATTGGATTTAGTAATTAGAACAAATTCAAGCTAAGAATCAAGCATCAAAAATAACCATTTTAATATGTGATGTGATAGAAATTATAAATAATAAAATAAAAACTCTTGAAGTTCTTGCATCAAAGTTCCTCATTATATCAATAAAGGGAGCATAAATTTTTTAAAATAAATTACTAAAAATAAAGCATTATATATTTTACTTACCATATAATAATCAAATAAATTATACATAGATAATTATTGTAATTGTCTAATATTCTGTTGAGTGTGATACATTTATTTATGCTTATGATATAACAAGAAATGTGTCCGTGCATAGTTACGTTGAATAATACATTATTACGTAGTGTATGTTAAGATAAAGTGTTGAAAAAGATGGTGAAGATAAAACGTTGAATTGTGGGCGCTCTTAAGTGATAATTATAAATTGGAATGTGAAACGTGATACATATATTCGAATTTACTAGAGATTTTAGAGTAAATATTTGATCTTGGAAAGTGAACATGGCTATAAATCATGCTGTTTATCGCAGGATTCTCAAGGTACCCCTCATTTATATATTATCTCATTATAACCACAGAGTATCAGTGATGTATCTCGTCACTGAGACACAATATTTAGGTTGAGTAAATTTTCCTTCCTGTCAGTAATCACCTTCTATATTTAAGAAAATGAAGATAACCTTTAAAGTATAAATATTTAGCTATAAATTCCATCATAATTTACGGAAAATATATAACTTTGAAATAGTTTCTTAGAAGTGCTCAGACTGTTTTATACACAATAATTTTGCCAGTTATCCTAAAAGTTAATCAAAAGCATTTTGTGCACTTAAATATATTTCTCATTATTTAATATTTTTCTTCTTATAAATAAAATTAATAATATATTATTAATTTTTTAAACTTATATGATGTAATATAAATTCTAAGCAATGATTACGAGTTTCCTACCTTATGAACTTTTTAATAAGATTATGAATAAACTTCATGGGTTTTTAATTATGTATTGATTAAGCGAATCATTGATTGTGTGTGTGTTGTTACTAGGAAGTATATAAATTTTGGTCAATATTGTTCAACATATTCTTCACATTAAAATTAAAACAAGTAATTAAATATTATTAAATTTTAGAACTCAGATATTGTAAAAAAAATCAATTTTTAAACAAAATTCACAATGTGAGTTTTTAACAAGACTTTAATTAATCAAATTATTGATAAACATATTATTAAGAAACAATTAGTACAGAAAGCCTGATTTGATAAAAGTTGCTATTTATCTATGCTTGTTAGTAAAAAGAAGGATTTGATATTGCAAAGTATTTTCTCATTAATGTTTCTTAGTATTGCATCATCAAAAATGAGTGTGATTCTTCAAGTCCAATTAAAAATGTATTTGTTTTTTACTTTTACAAATAAATAACCTTTATGCAGGTAAAATAATTCTCAAATTTTAGGAAAAAATTGCATATTATAAACAGTGTTAATTTTCTGTGCTCATAATATTAAAAATAACTTTCATTAAATCACAATAAATTAGTACATAATATGTGTGCATCACATATAAATATAAATACACATCATCACGTAATATATATATACGTATACATCATCAATGCTTTGAAGTAAATGGCGATGAATTTGGGTGATGTTGGAGATGAAGGTTGAAGTTAATGAAGACAGAACAAGAAAGATGAAATTGGGTTAACATTATTTCAACTATTTTTCCTTAAATATAAAAACAAATTAGTTAAGATGATATTTCAAATAAACATCTTAATCATTCAACAGAATAAAACTACTTTTCCTAAATATAAAAATAAATCATTTAAGATGATATTGCAAATAAAAATCTGAATCATTCACAACAGAATAATAATACTCACTTAATAATATTTATTTATTTTGCATTATGACAGGAAGGAATGTATTCAGCTATGGATTAAAGCATGCTTTAATTATTTAAAACTGTGCCACACATCTCTTTGTGGTAGACAAATTAAAAGTTACTCAGTTAAGTTTCTCCAAATATTTAACCCAATGCTTTCTAAAATGAATAGAATAAAAATCGAAGAGGCGCTGGGAGCTCTTTAAAAGTAGACGTTCTCCCCCATGTCCGTTTTTTTCTGTCAACACTAACAAACATTGTCAAATAATCAATCGATCTTCCTAAAGAATTTTCGTCTCTTTTTTAAAGTCCAAGATAAAAGAAATCCTATAGATGTTTGGAGACCTTTGCGATACAAGCAATTTTATTGGAAACTTGATTTTCTCAAGCGATTTCCCACATTTATTACTGTATTATGAAAGGAGTATTTAGCAAATTTTTTGTGAAAATTTCTGGAGGGCAGGCACAAGTGGTACAATATCTTAGATTGTTTGTTTGTCTCTTAACGGAGATTTTTTTGCACACGAAAGCTAATTAAACCATCAATACCATAAAAACTTCTAATATATTTGTATCATCAGTCTAAAAACTGCATATTGTTTATAAATTAGTATATTAATAATAAGAATATTGAAAAAGAATTCATGATTAATTACAGAGTATTCTAAAATTTATTGATGGTTTTGAAAAGGGGAGTATAAGGTTATTATTCTTTACTTCGCTATCTATGTTACAGATTTCCTCTAACAGATGGCTCTGCAGAACTATGGTGCTACCTTGTGGTTTTGGAGAAGTCTACGCTGTGGAAAAGACATGATTCATGTTTTATTAAATTGTGGGCCAGTGAACACACAACTGCGACCTATTTTTAAGTTACTCACAAAAGTTTTATCATAATTATTTTTAGATTGTTAAAGTGTAAGGTGTTCTCATTTCATCCGTTTTGGACAAAAGATATTGTGAATTAACTGGTTACAATGTTATGATAAACGAAGTTTTTCTTTCTTCCTTTTTTTTTTTTTTTTTTTTTTTTAAATGTCTCATTGATTGTGATTAATATCTGCAGATATACTTTATCATAATCAATGTGAAATCTATTTACTTTTATGCGTATAATTTTCCTTGAAAACAATAAAATTAAAATTTAATTTTGTTATCAACTTACATCAGATTATTAAAACATTTAAAACTTAATGAGAAATTTAAGTCAGTCCTAATATTTATTGAAAGAATTAAAATAATCTAATTGAAAACTTCAATTTAACTTGATTTTGATCATTTATATTATTTAAATGAGCATTAATTTGCGTATTTTTCTAAGCAAAAAGGAAAACAATAATTGCTAAAATTACAACAATAAATTATGAACAATTTATAATAAACTATGCAAACCTTAATAACGTTACGTAGCGTTACTCTATAATTTTTTAAATGCTGTTGTTTACTTTAAAATGTTTAATACAAATTCGTTAATACATACATATCCATAAATTAAGGATAATCCAGAAGCACACGGAAATCAAACGCGAGAGGGAAAATGCTACCTGTAGAAATATCAATCACATGATCAAGCATTATATGGATATTTCTGGTAGCCACATGAAGGAAGGGTACACTGAGTGTACGCCTCAATGACGAGAACTTAAGAGAGGAGTATATAAGGACCCATGGAAAAGAAGGAAACATATTCACAACCAGTCCATATGGCATTCAGTACCTCGACCGCACAGGTATGACACCGAGGACGCATGTAGATAATGTTTTACGGGCTAGAATTATTGGCCACCTGGAATGTTGGAGTAAGCAAAGGGAAGTAGTCGAGGAATTTAAAGTGTCATCTCTAGCCAGTGGCAATGATTCTATAATGATGGAAATGCCAGTCGACGTTGCAGTACAAGTTGCCCCCAAGTGACAACGCCGAATAACGGTATTTGGCAGTAACCGCCAAAAGAAACCACAGCAGCGAATCTGTCGCATCAACTATCGTCAACTACGGGTACGACTATTTCCTAGCAAATCGTACGCTTGGGACAGTTGTTGGATCACCATGACTTAGCTATACCTAATCCTGAATAGATTCTATCAGTTAGATGGAAGCAGCCGAGTGGGAATATTCGTAATTTAGAAGCAGGGACCAAGCAGAAGACCCCCGAATACATGACCTGCCAATTGTTCTTCTATTCTTTGGAAATCAAACAACCACGACTGGAATCATTTTAGTCAAGAGTATGATTCATAGTTAAAATATAGAAAGTAAAAGTTCTGCTTGCATACAGTGATCATATCTTCAGAATTATAGTCTGTCAACACTGGTCTTTCTTATAGCCTTCCTTAAAATTGTAACAAAGTTATATGATTATATAGAATCCGAACTATAACTGTTGATACAAAAATGACCCTAAGTTATTTTCTCAGGTAAATGCAAACTAAAAAGTTATATAAAGATTTTGAGGAAACTTAATGTTCTCAACTTTAATTCATCATCGTCAAGCAGATACAATTAATGAAATGATGTTATAAGGTATCACTGAGTATAGATCTCTGTTACTTTTTAATCATAAAGCAGATAATATAAATTGCTGCTGTTATATCTCCGGTGGTATAAAACCCTTGGATATGCTCTATTTTTAATGCTTGTCTAACTCCATTTTTTAATAAGATTATGCATAAACGAATGATGCCCTTGCATTTTCTAGACTTCCTCAAAAATATTTTTCAAATTTTGCTCTTACCAGCACGTTCTTCAGATCATTTAAAGACTGAAAAAATGTTGACATGGGTTGTGAAGAGTGTCTATTACGCCATGACAGCAACCAATATGATTGAAGCTTTCTTGCGTAAGGTTAAATCATCTGATATCCAAGCGCTCACAGTGCTAAGCTAGAGTATAATCACTGTTACTAACAGCTGTGGCAGCTCGATTTCCTGAATTCTGGACGTCTGAAACCTAGACATCTGCTAATTTAATCATATAGAATATATACAAATAATCTGAAAATTGCTTTTATACCTAGAAAGACAATTTTTGTGACTAGTAATGTCTTATGAATTGGAAACATTCATAAAAGACTTTTATTCAATGTGCTATTTATTTTAAATATTTTACAATATAATTCACCAAAAAAAGTGGGATGCATATAAGGAATGATAAATAAGAGGAAACATTATTAGATATGCAGTAATTGTAATACGTAAATATTAATAAAATGGAAAAATGAATTTTAGGTAATCGAGAGATTTTTATTTATTATATTAATGAGTTTAACATATATAGCTAAATGCAACTTTAATTTGCTTTTACATTTAGTTTGGGACATATTTGAAAATATATAAGAAATAACAAACACAACTCTAAGAGCAACAAACCCATCGAAATTCTTAAGCTTTGTTTATTCAATCAATATGGTCTCAAATTTGGAATCTTGAATTCGGAATATTGGAGCAAATACAAATTGTACCTATTGCTTAAGAGGATGTCATTACCACTCCAAATAACGTTATCTCCAAATTAAAAGAAAATTGGATCAATTTGTTTTTACAGTGAAATGCAAAGAAATAAATAAAACTCAACCAACTAAAACAGCAAATACATGAATTTATATGGTAAATTTATGAGAATTAATTTAAATAAATAAAAATAAATTCCAATAAAAAGATCAAGCTTGAAAAGATACTAATATAAAGTCTACTATTAAAAAAATATACAATTAAGATATATTTGTATGTATCGAAAGTACACTTAATCAAACTTTTATTTTGAAAATTAGCTTTGAAAAAATCAAAGCTAAAAGTGTTTGGTTATTAAATAATAATCAACTTAGTTTTCTATTTTAGTAAAAAATTTAGTTTTCCCTCTTCATAAAAAAGGCAAATAAAAAAGTTGCCTTTTTATGAAGAGGAATTTTACGCCTGCAAAAGCCAAAAATTATTAATTTAAAAACATTAAAAGTTTTCTAAATTTCTAAAAAATTTTTTGAGCTATAAAAAATTGAGGTTTCATTGAGTTTAGAGGATATTTAATAATGATTGCCAAGTGAAATTTAAGAATATAGTGGGGGTAAATTTCATTTTTAATTAAAAACATGTCACTTTTATTTACGCAGTAGAAATAGGTTGAAAACAGGCCACACTAAAAAAATAATTTAATTAAACTAAGGTTTTTATATAAATCTTGGTTTGCTGATTATGAAAATTAATTTTGAGAAAATGATTAGATTGTTGCGTCTTTTTTGATTCACTATCAGTAGTGACAGCATTCAATGTATCTTTCAATATACTTAATGATATGCGTATCTTCCAATTACATAAAATTAATAATTTTTATTATTATTAAAACTTTAATTTTATGTAATTGGGAGACCATCACGTTGCTAAATATATTGAAAAGTGAATGCATCTTTACAGAATTGCCAACAAATTTAAAAAATGTTTTGGAAAATCCTTGACAGAGTACCTTAATTATTGACCTTCAATCTCATGGTATATTATTAATATAAGTAATCGTTACATATTAGCATAAATTAATCTCACAAAATTCCTCAGAATTTAACTTGCTTTTAATGAAACATATCTTATTCTGAATGTTTCTGAACATTTTCAACGGCTCTCTATTTACAACACAGTCCATGGAACAGTGGTACAAATCTTTGCAACTTACATTGCAAAAACCTTGGAAGCTTTTGATGTAAGGAAATTCTAATTTCTTATTGTAATGTAATTTGGAGAAACTATGTTTGGAAACTCCAGTTTTAACCTGGCTTTTGTTTTCAAATGTATTTTGTACTCTTATGATCGATTTTTTTTATATATATATAAAGTTAACATTCTTCATAGAGTTTTCCATTTTCAAGCAAATAATAAACAGCATTGTAGAAATGAGTTAACCTTCATTTCAACAGTTCACATGGAAATTTACTGTAAATTATAATTCCGTGTTAAAATAGCCTTTATGAGCCAAAAGTGACAACAAAAAACGACTAAACAAAGAACCTACTGAACATTTTTAATGCGAAAAATCTTATTGCCTACTTAACTCAATTACAATTGTTTTATTTTCATGCTTTATTGTTTAATGGATAGTTAATTCTATTTTTATTTTATTATGATGGTTTTCAAATGTGCAAGGTTTATTAAGAGCTTTATGTGATTTTATTTAAGGCAAATTCAATATTTTTATATCTGCATAAGAATTCAAAATAATGAAATATTTATCTAAAAACTCAAGAAGAAAATTATTCGTTTTCTTCTTCGAAAATATCAAGTATGGAAAACTCCTGGAAGAAATTACAGCAAAATATTTTTACACTTAAAAATGAACAAACATATTAGGAAGTGATATGTTATTATTATTTTCTCTTTTGAACAAATTTATTTTTAATCAAGAGCCTGATTATTTTACTGTGGGAGAAAAATAAAAAAAAATCATTCATAAAATTTAACTGAGTATTATCTTTGAAATCTAATCATAATGTTCTATATCAAGAGGTTCTTTACCAGCTGCATATTTGTATGGCCAGCATAAAATAAATATTACATATTATTAAAAAGTTTTTATATACATTATACAATATTTTCAGTTTTTAGATCATGATTAGTGACCAAAATTTACAAACTGATGGGTTGAATACAATATCAATGCAATTTAAAATTTCAATTTGCGTGTAGTTGATGAATATTTACTCTTTTACTCATAAATGAATTAAAAAAAATATAGTTTTCAAATTTCATTAAAATCTAAATATTAATTAGTAGTAACTGTTGTAAGTAAATCTATATATATAAAATTAAAAATGGTTAACTCTTAAAATTAAATGGTTTAAATTTATTATTACATTTATTAACTATATTTATAAATCAAGATTAATAATTTAGATAATTAACCTTTTGTAGCAAAATATATGATATTTTAATTAAAGGTAATTAAATTTGGTAATTTTGAAGCAAAAAACTGTCTTAGAATACAGCTTATTTGTATCTTTCATTTCAATATTCTTATATATTTATATAAAATAATAAGTACTATTGTTTCACAAGAATATATAACATACTACACTTAATTTTGTATAATTAAGTGTATTCGTTCTCACTGAAAATTACCTTTCAAGGAAAGTAAAGATATCGTTAAAAAAGGCAAATAAATGTCAAAATATTTATTTGAGCATAAAATACAAAAAAGTTTTTTTTCTTATAAAAGTGTGTTAAATATATACAATTTAACATTGATTTTCGTCTTAATATGTCAAAAAAAAATTATATTATCTGATGAAAAAACATCTTAATGTGATGAAAGAAATAAAATACTTAATCATAAATTATCTGCACTTTATTAAAAACAAATGTTTCATCCCTCAAAGATATGTTTAAAAATATCTTCACTGAAAACAGAATTAACGTTGATATAAAATACCTTTTAATAATCCAATGTTCGTTGTATTAGCATTTTTCGTGTAATTCCAATTGCATTTAATTTATAGATTTCAAATTGCAGCTGTATTAAGCATAGATTGACATATTTTAGTGACACTTCTACACGAATTTCATTTACTCAACCCACACATTTCGAGATGTCTGATGTCTTTCACTAATGAAACGCTTAAATAAACTCCACGAAAGTGAAATCTTGACAGATATCATCTGGTGCTTGATAGAATGATTAAAGACCCATTAGTATCAAGCGGATGAATGTATAATAATCGGTATTTTGATGTGTAAGTTACAGGAGAAATTATTCTTTCTCGTTTTGATTGCCCAAGGAAATGATATTCTGTAAATGTTTGAGAAATACGGTGTTTTAACATTTTGACATTAGTTTGAAATAAGGTTTGAACAATTTATTTAATGAACTTTAAATATTTTAACATAGTTGTTAATTCTTAAAAGACAGAAGATTTAAAATTTCGTTTGTATAAAACTTTAATTAAAATTTTATTTTTATGGTATTTCTTGCTTTAAATCTAAAAACGTATATAAGAAAATTTTGATTATCTATTTTATTATCTCATACATAAAAATTCAGGTAAATTTTGATAAAAAATTTTCTTCATATAAATTAAAAATATTTTGTTTCGTGCATAATAGAAGTTAATTTCAAACAAATACTTAATAAGATATTTTTATTGTTATGTATCCAAAGTAGCTTTTAGAAAAAATTAATAAACTTAATCGTTATATGAAGTTTCTTTTTTAAATAAAATGCATTTGTTTATTTTAATGGAAAATATTTTAGTGTCTTGTTAGAGTAACATAATCTAAGCCTGAAAAATTACTCCTGCTGATTAACAGTATATTGGTAACAACAAGGAATATTTTAAATATATAAAATATATAGTTAACGATTTGTTTCTATTTGCCATGCACGTGCAAATATAGTTTGAATTTATGTTTAAAAATATGAGTTCCGATAGAGAACATAATTATAATTCATCTAATCATCGATAAAAACAATTTGAAACTAAAAAAGTTATGTGCGATGGGAGAATTTATTGAACTTTGCCTTCAAATTAAATATTTTTAAGTGAAAATAATTTAATCAAATTCTAAGAAGCTTACAACTTAATATTTTTAAACCACTTATTTATAAAATATTTAAGTTTAAAAACGTCCCTAATTTTTTGCTTAGCATTGTATTGTTGATGTATGTACTTTTAGATGGGCTTCGATTTGTCACATTGCTACAAGAATGTTTCAGGAACATGTACAAAATGTCTATGATTTCAGAGTGACTGCCCAATTGCTTTACAGCAGTTTCAGTTTTTAGGTTATCTACTAGACGGTATCAAAAAAAGAAAGGTATATATCATATTAAAGAGACAATATTGGAATTTAAACTACAATTGGTAAAATAGAGAAAGAAACAATGAAAATATATTTTTTGATATATTTAGGAAGAGGTCTTATATTATTTCAAGTTTTCAACAGTTATAAAAGCAAAAATCAATGTTAATATTTGCATTATTAATTTATAGCTTATTAGAGTCGCACAAGCCATGGTCTTAAGACCCTTCATAATTTATAAAATTAATTAAAATATTAAATATTTCTTAAATATTACATAAAAATAATTTCTATTTTACATAAATAAGAATTCTACAATGGCAATTTTATTAAGAATGAAATGTTACTTAATAGAGTTAATGGTTATTACAATGGGATTTAAGATATTAATTATTTTCTTTATTAGAGTTAAAAGTGTTTTTTGATTATATAAATATATATATATATATATATATATATATATATATATATATATATATATAAGCACTATATTATTGATACATTATTTTATTAATATTTGATAAAGACAGTCAAAATTATTCATTCAGTCTTGTCAAAAATTTTACATAAAATATTGCATTTTTTATTTTTAAATAGATATATAAAAGATTTATATGCTATAATAGTATCCTTTATTTTTTTTAACCTTTAAATAAAAAAAAACGGTACGTTTCCTTTTTATTAAAAAATTAAAATCATATTAAACGAACTACCAGTTTAACATGCTCCTCATAAAATTACTGTGTTAGATTCAAAGTTCAAAATATACAGGCAAAGAGCATTTAAAACTACAGTCTTATAATTCCTGAAGGATACTTTAAAGAGAATCTAATGTCCTTTTTTATTTTAACGATTTTGATGAAAAAAGTCTATAACGCAATTTCCTAATTTTCCTCGATTCATTGAGCTCAGTTCTCCATTTTTTCTAGAATAAAAATTCCTAACAGGAACTAATGGCGAACTTCTCAAACTCCCTAGAGTAGAGGACAAAAGGGGAAATAAAAGCTTCCTCCGAGGAGAGGGGAAGTACAAAATAAATCCTCCTGCCGCTCTGTGGGTGGAAGCGAGCAAATCAATGAAAATTGAGGAACGAGTCGAAATCAATTGTCCTTTTCCACTTTCTTTTTCCCATCTCTGAAAACGTTTCTCCTTTCAGAAACTCCAAGAAGCGCGGGACGCATCACTGTTTCTCATGGAAGCATCGTTTCCTCCTTGATATCGAAGAGAAATAAAATATTACATATTGCATCTGTGATCAACGGTAGAGGGAGTTGCTCTCAGTCATGCGCGGGAGAAGCTCTTCCGATCGGTGTTGAAAACAAAGAGAGCTCTCTGAGGACATTGCCGGCTTAATCCTTTCGACTCGGAGATTGCTACAAACACCGAGAAGTACTTCCTGTTTTTGTTTTTTTTCTCCCCCCAAGTTCTTTTCATCCTAGTTTTGGGATTGGATTCGTTGCAAATGTTTGCATCCATCGAAGAATTAGAATTTTTATTTCCAGGTTCGCTCCACGGTGGTCCATTGCCGGAGCGAGGAGGGACCCTGGCCTGACAGAAGGGTGAAGATGCAGGGGAACAAGAACCTGATTTTTTCGGAGCTGCGTGGGGATGCCAATCGAAATAAGCTTAAAAGTAAGGCATTTTTCCCCCATCCATTTCCTCCTTTGAACTGCACACTATTTTTGTTTTTATTGTAAATGAAAAAATATCTTTCAATATTTTATATCAAATAATAAATGAACTTTCGATGACTAATTTTAATGATGAGTCATAAAGAATAAATGCATGGAACGGAGTTTATAAGCGTGAAGTGATATTTAGTTTTTATCCTATAAGTGAAGGAATACTTTTTGTATTTCTCTGTTGGAAGCATTAATAGTAAAATTAATACACATATTATTTTTATCTCTGACTTTATTCTGTGCAATAAATATGTATGTGAATCAGATTGCTTTTTTTTTTAAAAATACTTTGAATTTACCTTTGTATAATGTTATTCATATTGTATGTACATCATTCCTTATTGTAATTATAATCATATATATGTATATTATAATATAATATAAATGACAAAGAATGTAGAAATTTTTGATATTATGTCTAAGTAATTTTTTCTTGTTAAATTTTTTTGCAAAATAGGGACAGAGTTTTCAATTCTTCTCCTAATATGCAAGAATTAGGATTTTAAAAAAGAGCATTTTAGGATTTAGGATGTTAAAAGAGAAGCATTTTGCGATGAAATATATATATATATATATATATATATATATATATATATATATAAATCAATGTTTTTATACTCTAAATTATTTGATCCCTAAAATATTGATTAATTTCTCCAGTGTTTTTTATTTAAACATTTATTTAAATATAATATTTATGTAAAACAAATAAAGATAATAAGATCTTGAAAATATTTTTAAAAATAAAATAATTTCATCAACAAAGTTAGATTCAATAAATATCAAATTTAAAAGCCAATTTAATTTCGTAATAATTTCTTTCTTTCTTCTCTTTTGTCTAAAACAAAATTTATAGAAACTTTAAAATTGATGAATTTAAAGAAAGAAAGAAAGGAGAATTTCTCCCATTTATGAATATATCATATCAACTAGCTTTATACTCACAAATTCAAATGAAAATAGTGTATTAGATATGCTGTTATAAATACATATATGCTAAATGCTTGTAAATAAAATTAAGCTAAAAATGTCGTATGAGCATTTACAAATGTTTTATTATTGAAGAAAAAGCTTCTCGATTTACATAAAAGGAAATATTTATGGTTGAATATACTGTATGTTTATAAGGCCTAATGCATTCGCATAAGAAGTATTTTAATATAAATTTGTTTTTCATCCATATGGAAAAAACCCGTTAATCTCTTAATATCGCTTAGTAACCCGTTAACCGCTTAAATATCGTAAATACTTTAAGCTATATTGTATTAAATGTTTCATTAAACTGCATATTAGATAGCACTGATAAATGGTACACTTTCGAAATTTTATTTACATACCTATTAACTTTGGGGTATTGAAAATTTAGAAACTACATTCCAATATTTTTTATTGCATAATCAATTTTGTAAATTGTTCCCGCATTAAGAATGCCTATGAGAAAGGGTTACTTTTATTTAAGTACTATCATATATTATGTTTCTAAAAAAAGAAGGAAATAGTATTTAAATGTAAAATGTGAAGTAAAGGAAGAGGAACTAAATTAGAAAGTTACTTATAGTAATTTATAAAAATATATTAATAAAAAAAGAAGAAAATTAATTGAAATCCATCCTATTTGTTTGCTTAAAAATACTATATATATATATATATATATATATATATATATATATATATACTATAAATAAAACAGAGCATGTAATTTGTAAAATCATGAAATTAAAAAGTAATATTAAGTAATAATGAATTAATCGTAAGAGATGAGCAATATTTGCATACAGCTATGCAAATAGTAGGTTGCTTCCATGATTATTTAAGCTTCATTTAACTCAAGGCAAAATGCCAGTGAGAAGTTCAAGTAATATCGATTGATTTCTAAGAATACATTAGATGACTAAATTGAATGAGGAGAATGTTACTAAATATGGCCAAAGCCATCTTCTTGGAACCTTTACTTGACACGCAAGGGTTTATTTAAATGTAATATTTCTAAACTGATGTGACAATAAATAATTTGTATTAAAATTTAAAGTATTTAACCCGTTGGGAAAAAAAATGTTTTTACAAGTCATGACAACATGTTTAATCAAATAAGTTAAATAAAATTGTTTCTATAAAAAATGCCTTTAAATATTAGAAAATCTCTAAATAGATATAAATTAAACTTTTTAAGGTTTCTATATTATAAAACAATTTTCATCAATCTGTAACTTAATTTTCTTTGAAAATGAATGCATAAATTTTTGAATTGAGAAACTACATTATTTTACAGTTTCTTAAAGGAATTCTTTTTTTGATTTAATCTGAATATTAAATAAAAAATAAAGTTTTTTTTTTTCAATTTTCGGTACTAATCATAGCACCAATAATTAAACCAATAATAAAAAATAAAGTTTTTTATTATTGGTGCTAATCATAGCTCAAGATAATCTTTTGAACTATAACAGAATTTTCTTCCATAAATGATGTGAATAAATTGCCACTTTTAAATCCAAATTAAAGATAATAGGCTTTGACTAAAAAGTATTTTCGATTTTAGGTTTTTATGTATTTTGATTATTATACCTTTATTACATTGATTGACATACATATATATTATAATATAAAATATTTTGCTATTTCAATTTTGTAATAAGAAAATATTATGAGATTTTAAAATAAAATTTAATATCCTCGGTAGCTATTACATTTTAAAAACAATGCAAAACCCAAGCATTTAGAGCAGCTTTTAAATGTATTTTTTTCAAAGGAATATATAAATCATACTTTGTAATAAATCCTCCCATAAATATTCTTTTTAATACTTTTTTCATTCTTTTTCTCAAATATTATGATTCATATTGTTAATAATAAGGAGATTTTCATTTTAATCTTTACTTATTCAATATTAGTTTAATAAAAAATTAACTTTAAAGTGGTCAAAAATCGTAAAAATTAAAATGGTGAAAATTATATTCCTTCATAAAATGTAATGTGTATAATTTAGAAAAACAATATAATGAATTACATAAATATTGAAAAATATATCATTAACATTTTATTTCTTTGATTTATAATGAAGAAGATAATAAAAAAACTTAATTTGAAAAGATACAATAATCATAATAATTAAAAATTCAAATTTCCTTAAAATAATTTTCACATTGAGATTTCTTCACATCATTATCAAAATAAATTTTTCTAAACTCGTACAACAATTTCAAAGAAATCCTAAGGATAGAAAATACGGTATATAGTATATATTTTAATATAGCCTCATGTATTATTATACATGTGTCTAAATACATATATACTTTCATAGATAGATACAGTAATAGTAAGTTCTATTTTTGCTGAAATTAAGGTTACTATTATTCCCTGTCAGTTTAACCATTTCTTTTTATCTTAATTATCAAAGGTTAAGTCGTTAGAATAGTTACTGGGTTTTCGCATTATTACATTATAAGGATTGGACAGTTTAATATAGTTATTGAGTCAGAAAACTATCTTAGAATATTAAAATGGAAGGAAACATTTATGTTGCTATATATATATATATATATATATATATATATATATATATATATATATATATATATATATATATATATATAATGAGACGATGTGTTTAAGATCTAAAAATCATATTTTGCATTCATGTGTGTAATTTAGCTGATTCTAAATAAAAATTATGTATATTTTTTCATAAAATTCTGCAATATTATTTTGTGCTTAATCTAAAATTTACATAAAAATATCTCTTGCATATGGCCAATTTTTATACTAGTTAGGCATACTGATTAAATGCAGACTACAAAATTGGTAATTATGTGAATGTACAATCGAATCAAAATATGAACTTTTTCCTAATAAAAATAAACAATACATTGACAATAACAGTTAAACAATAATTTAGCTAATTCTATTATTAAAAAAATTAATGGCAAATCGTTAAAATTATCTTAACCGTTTTATAAAAAGTTTACAAAATTTTGGCATATATTTTTAATGATTAATGAAATTTAGTTTAGATATTTTCTTTTGTAAAGTTATATTTCAAATAAGATGTGGAAAATAATTATATTGATTAATTGATTAGCAAAAATATCATGACTTGAAATATGATTAAGTAAATATAAAAAACAAATAAATCTAAACTCTGAGCAAAATAATTTGTTCTTAAAATTGAATTTAGAAATTGAAATCCTTAAAGTACAATTTAAAGTTCAATGCTGAAAAATAAAATTTCCTTAAGAAGGTTTTTTTCTTACAGTAAAATTCAAGAAGAGATTGATTTTTTTTATAAAAAAGATTAAAATAATTTTCTTTCATTTATTTCTGTGCTTAGCAAGTATATATTTTTAGAATATTCTATTAAATATTTTAAAGTTTCAGCTTATAACCTTGTGTATAATATTGATATGGTAAGAAATAGGTTTCAAATAGTTAAAACAGTTTCTTCGAACAGTTATTTCAAGTAAACTGTAGATATAAATACTTGTATGAAATAAAGTTTACACTTGTGCACAAGATGCGTGTGTTTGTTTCTAACATTTTAACCCTTTTTTGCATGATATTTTCTTTACTGGTGAAATAAACCAAGGTAATATAATTCATGTTCAAAATTAAAGGAAAAATGGTTAAATAAATATTAGTATATATTTATAGTATAAATTTAGCAAAAAACAATATGATGGAAATTTCCATCATCAGCGAAATTTGATCATTAGAAGTTAGATCATGCAAAGTTAGATCACAGTAATAAAAGAGGATGCCATTGGATAACACATGTTACAAACCTTTTTTCCACTCATTTTCACTTTTTTAGCAATTGAAACTGAAATATAATAAAACAAAATTAAAAATGAAATCATACGTTTATTGCAACTACAACAAACAGTAGAATGACAACAACTTCAAGCTCGTTTCACTGATAGTGACATTTGCTTTTTTTGACAGCTATGTTTCTTTTTATGCAATGGACATTAAAAAGGTATCCAAACACTATCAACTTAAAGTGTACTTGTTCTTTTATATAATTTTCGAGCATTCAGTGTTATGATGGAAATTTTCACCATTATACAAAGAAGGGTTAATGCACACTTAAAATACAAATGTAAATGCGCGAGGCACTTAACATTTTATCTCGCAATACTATTATGTTTTACCATAGTAATTTTAGTTTTTAGTCATATTTAAAAATGCCTCTTCTATATGTTAAAAATTTGTAATTTTTTGGAAATGCTGAATAATTCTACAAACATATTATTTAAAAAAAATTCAAAATCTTTTAAAAATGTGATTTAAATGTGATCTTTTTAAAATGATTTTATGTGTGTGTGAATGATTTAATCTCTCTCTTACTGCATTTATACTAACCCATGAACTCTCAAATTTTTTAATATTCAACTTAAGTCTCTGCCATTAAAGTCCAAAAATAATGTAAAAAATTACATTGAAATTTAAAAAGTCTCCGTAAGTTTTAATATTTTTCTTTGTGGATATGAGGATTTATGTTGTGTTAATCGTAGTTCCCATATTTCTCTTACATGTTTACATTAATATGTTACACAATTATATAGTAAGTTTTCTATATCTTCATTTTTGTTACATTTAATAAATTCATTTCAGACATTCATTTTTTGCATGTTTTAAAAACACCCTGATTTTTCATGTTTATATTTATAAATACAAATATTTGCTTCAAATATTGATTGCAGAAGATTCAAAGAATTTCCTAAAACTGCTATTTTAACGTTATAATGTGTACTTTATAAATCTCTCTAAGAGGTCCTATGTTCATAGCTATATAAAGAACAAGTATGAATAAAACTTTATGTTACTCTTTTGATTGACTTGATTTGCTCTTTTTATACCACAAATGATTTATCAAGAATTAAAGTGACAATATAAATTGTAAATTCTCACAAATAGTAATGGTGAAATATTGAAGATTTTCTCTTTTAATAATCTTGCAAAATCATTAAATATATTTTTCTTAATTTGAAATAAATAAGAGTATACTAAGAATAATAAATACGAAGCATTCATTCAGTAGCTAAAAATATTTTGTACAAAATAAATCTCTGGTTTACCTTTAAAATTATTTTTGATACTTAATAACATTTTGCGGATTAATTTAGAAACCATGCGCATTAAAATACGGCCAATAGCACTGAAGCCGATTACGAAAACAGACTAAAAGCTTAATTTTCAGTTTCATTGAGTATAAGTGGAAGAAATCTTGGAGAAAAGCCAAAAATAGAGACAAATAAAAGATTGTATCATTATTAAAGAGATTTTCCCAAGTTGGAAAGATAAAATAAAGCAATGTCTGAAAGGCAATTATGAAATGACGTAACTTCAAGTAACTTTCAGGATTATGCGATTTAACAAGAGCAGTCTTTTCTAAACAATGTAAAAAGTATTTCATTCAATATACATAAGGCGATTTTCCTTTAATTTCTAATTAATGAATATGGAAAATAGGAAAGAAATTATTTCATTTTTAAACATTGTTAGCATAAAAATTTAGTTAGAAAATGTATTTTATTTATTATTTGTTTAAACTGGTATCATGTTTTTATGAATTGTACTTGAACAAAAGCATGATAATCTTCTCTAAAATTTAAGGATTTAGAAACTAATTTAATATTTAAATTAGCATTAGGTATAAAAATATAATTTTTGTGAATAGGCCAAAATATTTTATTAATTATAATTCATTTATCTTTAATACATAAAATACTGAGTTAAAATATCTGATAACTATAATATTTAATCCAAACATATTCACATAAAAATTATTGAAATGCTTTACTTAAATGACACTCTAATATTTCTTTAGTGGCAAATTGTCCTCTAGAAATTTTTATACAACTATCAGCAATTTAAAATTCTGAAAAATTTTGAAATGCATTTTGATAATTACAAAATTAAAATAAGAATTTTCGTTTTTTTCTATATAGACAAAATATTTTTTTAAAATATAGAAACAGTAATGGTAATTATCTAACACCACTAACTAAGTATACATCATTATCAAGGGTAATATTTGAAAGCTAATAAAAGCAAACGCAACAATTTACTTCCAAAATAAAAGTTATGTTAAAATTTCCCAGTTGACAATTCTAACAACTCATTGCATTAGAAACAGACGTAAATAATAGGGAAAGAAACAAATTATCATTTACTAAGACAAGTACTTCCTTTATTTTAATCTTGATTAAAACATTTTTGAGAATTGAACGTCATAATAAGAGTATCAATACTTTTAAAGATTTAATCAGAAATTATATATATTTAAATAAAATATTTAATATATTGTGAAATATTTGTATAATTCAATGTAAAATATTTAATTCATATATATTAATACATTTTAGAAAATTTTAATTATTTTCTTAAACTTTTAATCTAATATTTGTTTTTTTAGAACAATTATGATTTTTTTAAAAATATTTTTAAAATAGGAGCTTTTTTATATTCTTTTCATTAGAATTGCCTTTTTAAAGAATGAAGAAATTTTTCAAACATCCACAAAAATGATTTAAAAAGCAAATATGATAATTTTTCCCTTAAGCTTTTTATTGCAAAAAAGCATTACATTTCAAGGGCTTCAAAATTTTAAAACGTATTGAAATATAAAAATATTTATAAATTCTGAATTATTAATATGCTCTTTTTTCCTCCAACTGAGAAGCATTTTTAGTTTTACTATTTCTGTAAACTTTTATTCCTTTCTTAGAATAATATTTTGTTATAACATTAATATAATTTTCCTAACAGTTTCAAACTTATAAACACTAAATTAATATCCGGATCAGTACCTATTGCTTTTCTTTATCTATAAATTTTAAAGTTTGTAAGGTATTTAAATTATTTCTGAAAAATGACATATATAATTACATGATAACATTACCTTTTACTTAAAACTGAAAAGCATTTTTAGAAATATGTTAAGTTTGTGGAATTATTTTCAGTAATTATTATTTTTTTTACATTGTTCTCAGAATAGAATAACAAGCACAAGCAGTAAAATGCGTATTTATTATTTTTTTTATTTATTAAAAGTATATATTGAAAAAGTATTATGTCATAATAATTTGTAATACATGCAGTCTAAATGATAATTTTAGCATAAATGCAGAATTTCATTTTAATAAATTCTATAATCAGAGATCCATTGTTGTGGAGCTTATTTAACATGATTAGAGTAAAAGAATCTTAAATAGTCAAATTTCCAGTTAAATTGCTTAAGCATTTTGTTCAGATGCAATAAATAGATAAAGTAGGGAGACTAGTATAGATATATAGTCTATATTCGGAAGTTCTAGAGCCTTACTACTTTAAAGGAGTAAATTGAGGGGAGCAGTTTAACAACATGAGGCTGTTAAACACAAATATTTATTCATTCCTCCCTTTTCAAGTTATTTACCTTACATTTAATCAAAATATAATGTTCATTATTAATATACATTTTAATTATTTGTTATTGATAATTTCACATACAATTGCCCACTGATGTTGTAGCTGTAGCGGGCATACTATAAACATTGTTTAAAATAACAAATAAATTCAAATATTTCTGAGCAATAAACAGAAATCTACGAAATTTTTTTTTATTATTGATAAATATTTGAATTTTTACTGACACTGCTTACTATTTTAGTTTCAAGCTAAGAATGTTTTGAAGCATTGGGTTCATTTGTAAATTTTACATGTTTTGCGAAATTTCTTATCCTTTAACTTGAGAGATAATTTCTAACCTCATCATTACAGAATCATACAATGAACTTAGATTTATAAATTGTTTAATTTATAAGTTGTTCATTTATTGATTTTTATTATCTCCTAATAAAAGTTAGAAGATTTGAGGTTCCTTCATAATTTTGAGATTAAGCCTTACTTCTTTTGCTTGCTCGCTTAGCAGTTTGTCTTGAAACAATAATTCAAAGAGTTGAGATCTAATTTACATAAGTACTCGAATATGGATTTATTCTTACGATCTGAATAAAAGTTTCTAATATCTCAATGAATGTCCTTATTTGTAGAGTTTACTGTACAGATATTCCTAAAAAAACAAGTTTTTACGCGTTATTTTCATTCAATACGTCATAAACACTCCAGCTAGTCAGTTTTTATAAGGAGTCTACTAATTTACATAACACATTTCAGAATGATTGCAATTGCCTTATCAGCACCCTAGAAAGATATCATTTGACTAACGTACAAATTAAGACCGCTGCTGTTCCATCCACTGCCAGAAAATAAGATATGCATGAATGATACAATTAATTTCAGTTAACCCTTACTCTCTTATAAATTCGTAAATAATTCAATCTCCCTAATGGAATATTGTTCACCTAATAGCTATACACATTCCAGTCACGAATTAGCAGCCCCTTCTTGGAGGCGTTGGCTGAAATAGCACGCATAGGATGCGATTAGTTAGTGAACGACCTTTGTCTTACAGTTCACTTATTTAAGTCCTTAGGGTGATTTTCTTTTGCATCTGATTGCATTTGTTTGATTTCATTTTCTCTCTTTCCAGTTAAAATTATCTTGCTTAATAATGGTAGTCATGTAAAAATGCCAGCGCAATGCGCATAGACATTGATAGAATACACAATCTATTTCGATTTAATTCAATTCTGTTTAAAAATAAAATCTATATAAGATAATCATGTACTATTAGTGATTTGTGTAAAATTAAAAACAATGTTTTAAATAAATATTTAAATTGTTAATTTAGAATAAACAATATTTTTAAGTTTTTAATGAAGTTAAATTATGCTATGTTAGATATATTTTAGTAACCGAAGCAAGTTTTATTTTAAAATATATTTTTTATATTCAAGCAATTTTGTGTATATCTTTTGTAACGAAATTTGTAGCGAAATGTTTTTTACGATTGAGGTATACGTCGCAAAAACAAGCACTAAGAGGAGAATATCAAATGAACTAATGAAATTTATTCAATTTATTAAACAGAACAAAATGAAGTATGCAATAAAGTACCAATATAGTATAAGCAATATAGAATAAAGCCAATAACTTCATCAAAGGGTGTTGAACAAATAGGCAGAAAGTATGGCTTTTTTCAAAGCCAAAGACAACACAGTCAAAACTAGGTCATTACACTCCGAAACCATACCAAACCATAAATAAGACAACAAAATTTATTAATATACAAGACCACCAATGTAAAATTGAAGATAAACAATCAGTAAATAAATATAAAGAAAATGTACTGTTGCCATAAAATACAATATTTTTAAATTTTCTAATTTTAAGCCAGTTAAAATTGAAAAATAATTACAGAAAGGGAGAACTAAGAGAGTAAATATTATTGGCGGTTTCATGCTTCTTACAAGACCTTTAAGGCTTGGGTGACCCTTCTGGAATTTGTAACTGATATCTTACTTCAGTCTTATAAACAATGCTCAACTAACTAAAATGTTTACTGAAATTTATTGGAATATTATTCAGTAAAGCATTTTTAACAGTTTAATTTATATTCTAATGTTATTTAAATTTTTATAGGTTTTATACATTATATTTAATTGACTAAAAATTAAGTTGGTATATATTTTAATAGAAATATTCGAATTCCAAAAAATTAATTTGTTAACTTTAAAACTAAATTCGCATTAGTTTTATCATAAACATGAGTATGATTATTATATGCTTTAACTTCTATAAAAAATATCTAAAATTTCAGATTTTAAGTTATTAGTTATTTTAATTAAATTTAAATCTTCAAAATATATTATTTTATAAATTTCATGAAATTTTAGGAAAATTAAAAATTATGAAATATATTCTATATAAATCCATGTATCCGAAAGCAGAAGGCATAAGATTTTCATATTAATTAAGAATAAATTAGCAAGAAGACTTGAAAACTTAGATCCTTTAGGAATACCATTTACTTGTACGTATAATCTATCACCATTTAAAACAGAATGACCAAATGTTATAAATTCAATAATTTATATTAATGTATATCAAAAAAATAAAAATTGGAACATAGGAAATTTTATCAATTTTAATATTAGTGAAAAATCTTTAACGTCATACGAAGATATATTTTTCAAATTTAATTTAGACAGTTAAAAGATTTAATTATTCTAATTTGAATTTTACAAAGAAATTCATTTTCAATACTTGGAATTCCACACATTTTGTGAATCTTGCCCAAAATTTAATATTTCTCAAATAGATAATTGTTATAATTTACATAAAGCTTTTCTAAAACTTATAATGTTATAGATACATGATTTAATACCCAATCTGTACGTTTAAATACATTGGACAAATACCGACTTTTAATATTCTTATAAATTTCAGAGATCTAATATTAAGAATTACATTAGAAATAATGATTTTAATATTGAATTTGAGTATCCAAAGTTTACACTTTTGATAATATTATCACTTTATTTTTTAGGAATTGAAACTAATAATAATCTACATATAATTAAAGAAATCAATACATATTATCATAAGATTCTCATTATTGTTTGCCTTAATTATCTGTTTAATGATTCAAAAACTAATTACAATAAAACTGAATCATTTGTTTACTTTAAACATAATAATAGAAAAACTTAATGTTATAAAGGAAGTGGTAGAAAAATTAATAAAACACTTAAAAATCACACGCTAAATAATTTTGAATATTGAAATGATAATATATATATATAAACTAGAAAATTATATAATTTTTAAATACTTATAATTATTCCACATATGAAAACATTATTATGAGTTTAAGTCAAAAACAATGTATTTTTCATTCAGAACATTTACAAAACTTCAACTTTAAAAACGAACATTTTGAAATTATAATCTTTGATATTTCTAGGTATAAATTAAGTGAATCAAATTTCTTTAATATAAATAATAAATTTAATTACTTTGTTATTTCCTTTTAACATCATTTATATGATAAAATTAAATGTCCGTATCTATATATTATTAAAGAGCTTAAATTTACCTTATCATTTAATGAAATTGAAATTAAATGCACTTTTAGGAATGATTTATGCTTTGGAAGAGAAGTTCTTAATTATAATAAATTCTTTTACTATATAAAAAATAATTAATTGTAATAAAAATGCTGATTATTTCTATACAGATTCTACATATTTTGAATTTGCAGATTCTTCTATTTGATACATAGTGACAAGCAACACTGATATTGTTTTAAATACAGAATTAAGATGTATTCCAAATAAAAACTAAACTCAGAGACACGGCAGCCCATATTAGGCAAAGGCCTACAGTTCTCATATCAGTTTTCATGACCAAGGGGTGCGAAGCATATGCCACAATTAGGTGGTTAACTTAACCCAAAACCCCCAGTGTTTAGTTCCCAAGCATGCTTGGTATTCAGTCTTATCGATCCACTGTAGGGATGAAAGACTGATTCCACCTTGCCTTGACCTGTGCATTGGGAGCACGAATCTCTACCACTACGCCACTAGTACTTACAATATAGATTTAAAAATATAATAAATGTAAATGATTAAACGAAAGAAATCTTAAAAATTCTATAAAATAGCCCCCAAAACATCCTATTTTAATTCAAGTTGATTAAACCTCAAACAATTTTGCATTTTTTTATGAAAATTTTGCCTGCAATTTTTAAATAAAAAAATATTACATTCTAAAATCTATAAAAAATTTCTCTGAGACAACCATTTTCAAAAAATTACTAGCTTTTTCTATAAAAGATTTAAAATTAAGAATATTAACTTTAATCCTTTTTATCCTTAATTGAAAATTTCGTAAGACTAAAAAAATTCTGATACTTGTGAATTAAAATCTTACATGGAAAAATTTGGTAATATATTTTAACATAAACTTTGAAAATATTATAAAATTTAAGAATATTTGTATAATAAATAATAATAAACCTGTAATTAATTTTTTATATCTGCAAATAAAATACAAAATATGATGTTTTGACTCAAAAATGATGTTCTTACTTAATGATGTTATCTTAATGACGCTTTTACCTTAATGATGTTTTTACTAATATTCGGTTTTATAAACTCTTCGATGTTCTTATGTTTTATTTTTATGCATATGGCTTTTTAATAAATATTAATGTAAATTATAGGTGATTTATGTACGGTTTATATCTATAATAATAATAATGTTTTGATAATGCCGTGATGTCTGTGATAAGCCTTTAAAATATATATGCATCTAAAATATATTTGATCAAAAGGAAACGTAAGATCACTATACAACTAGAATAGCTTACTGTAAACCATGAAGTTTTTAAATAACGAGCACTGAGTAAAGAGCATATCAAAAAAGTTATGTTACACGTTAAAAAATTTTTTTTTAGTTCAGGTACTTCATACTGACTTCCTTAACTCAATTTTTTTGACTTTCCTGAAAGTACCTAAAAATTCCATTGGTAGATAATGCTTTTTGAATGTTACTAATCGATGTTTATTTATTGTTATTGAAATGATTGGTAGAACTAATATGATATAATAAAAAAATAAGAAATTGTTAAATACAAAATGTCTGTAATTGTTAGTACACCAATAATTTAAATCTCCGCTTCTTAAAACAGTTAAAAACTGAAAGTAAAAATCTAGTTTTTCGATTACATTGTGTCATTCAAAAAGTATTTATAGCGAGCATTTCCTCCAAATTCCTGTACTTAGCTATTTTATATTTTTTATTGCGTATTCAATAGTTTTTACTTTATAAATACAAGCACTTAAACAAAACACTTTTAATGCCTTTTAAAGTGGAATGAGTAATTAAAACATGATAAGGGCATTTAATTTCAATATACCGGAGTTTAATGATATTAAACAATTAAAATTATATTTGTATTCATATAAAATGTAGAAGTGCATACCTTTATAATGAAATACGTCGTTAAATTATACATTTCTTTTACTGTATTCTTAGTTTACTTAATCATTAGATAAAAATAATGACACATAATTGTTTCTTAATTATTATGAAACATTTAGGAAATAATCTAGGAAACTCAAAATATCAAAAGGAATTCTTTTTCCTTATATAAAATCATAAAATTATTCTTAATGGCTGATAAATAATTTGAAGATTTTGAATATTATTTTACAAGTTATTTAATTATTGAAAGTTACATTATTTTTTTTATAATATTCAGAGATTTAAATTGCTATTTAAATTTTTTTTTCTGACTTTGTTGTGTTTAAAAGAGATTTTTATAATCAATAGAGCTTGTGAAAACTTTCTGCAGTATTTTCATTGTCTAGTTAGTAACTTGGTAAATGAATTGAAAAATCTGTTTACTTGTTACTTTCATTAAAATTGGCATTTTTGGAGTTTCATATTTTTAAAAATTTTCATAGAGTGAGCATGAAAAATTCTTGAACAATACGTGATAGAAATTTGCATTTATGGGGAAAAGAATATCAAAATATCACAAGAATACAATTTATAAAAGTTTTAAAATTTCATAAGGTATTAAAAATTTTTAAAGTTTTTAATATTTTACTAAAAAAAAAAAAAAAAAACTCTAATTTCAAAATTTTCTTCTGTGTAAGTAGTTTTTCTTTGAGGAATGTTTTTCATGAAGGTTATATTATTCTTTTAATTTTATATTTACTATTGA
>JAPDSC010029807.1:509980-543876 GCA_026290005.1 Latrodectus geometricus | reverse complement strand
TTTTCATGAAGGTTATATTATTCTTTTAATTTTATATTTACTATTGAAATAAAAATAGTTTGAAAAACAATGTACTCTTTAATGTTAAAACATCTCGACAGACATTTCGATAAAAAAATAAAAATTTTGATATTAGTATCAGTGTAATTTTCTAAAATTTGAGCTATACAGAGTAAACATTCAAGCGTTAAAAAAATGTTATTATGAAAAGTTGTGAATTTCATTAAAAATATTTATTATTCCCAAAATTAAATTGTTTGAGAAAACAGACAAGTACTATTTAATAGGTATTTTAACTTTTTACATTTTTGCCATAATTAAAATTTTGTTATATATATATATATATATATATATATATATATATATATATATATATCGTTAAATTGAATAATAAGTTTTCTGTAGCTTATTTAATTGTTCAATAGTGCATTTTATGTATTTATTATTTTACACTAATTTAACATGTGCTCTAAACACTCTATCATTGCAAATACAAATCAATTATAGATATATCAATTAAAATACAATATATCAATTAAATTACAATATATCAAACAAATAAAATATAATATATCAATTAAATTAAATAAATTACATGCATGTAAGCAAATACGATTACCCAGTAAACACCCATCGAAAATTATATGCCCTTACCTTTGAATTACAAATAACTATGAAATTATTTTTTTTTAAATAAACATAATTGTGTAATAATTTAATTATTTTTGATTAGAAATATTTCAAGAGTCTATCTTTTTTACTATTTTAACAGCTATGCAATCTGTGATGCTTCTAATTCACTAACATAAATGTTCGCATGCAAGCATTGGTATTTAATGAAGTACTTCTGGTGTTTAGACAAAGTTAAATTACATTTAAGTAACCAAATAAATGTTAATCACACGATTTCCTGAGCTTCTAATTGAGGAGGTATTTTTGCTTTGCTCAGAGTGACAGTGAGAGCGTGTCCCTTTGATGTATGGTGGACTTCTCTCCCCACGATTTTCAGCTCAGAAAATCGATGGGAAAGGAGTCACGCACTCCCCATCTATCGGGTAATCATTCACTGAAGCGAAACTCGGATTACATTCAAGCACATATCATCTCCTGGAGCTTTATAGAATTAACAATTATTTTTCCGGAGAGTAATAGAAACCAATGTCAATAGTAATTTGTTGATATCGGAGTCATTGGAACTAATTGTTCGGAGTCAGAAAGCAGAGTTTTTTTCTCATTAAGTCTTTCAGGAAAATAACTATTTATAGAAGGTGTTAAATAACATAGAAAGATAAATGATTAAAAAATGTATTCATTTGTTATATAGTATATAAGAGCGATGCATCTGATGAATTTTCTTTAAATATCCTTCTCTATGTGAATTTAACGATTTTTCTATGTAAATTAAAGAGTTTTTATCTTTCGCGAACAAAAATAAAGATATTCAATGCTTATGATAAAGCTAAAAAACATGAAAATTGACAAATCGTAATAGGTATTATAATTACAAAAATTTTAATCACCTGATCTTTCAATGAAAAGCGTTTTACTTCGTTTAAATATTAACTGATTTCTAAGAATTTTTGTTATTTAATTTTTTGTTCTTCAGCACTGAGCATCAAATTTGAGTATATTATTCCTTGCTTTGCAAATAGTATAATATCAGTGGAATGATATAATTTTCAAATATATAATTTTTATTATTTATCACGTTATAATTATTTTTAATATATAAAATTTGAAGCAAGCAAGCGAAAACGATGGTCATTATTTCGCAACGATTATGTTTGGTACTTTTGCTCTTACAATTTAAGAAGTTTAGTTTGAAAATAATTTAACAAATCATTTTAAATTTTGTTAATTTCTAGATTCTAGATTAATCTGTTAAATTCTAGATTAGATTTTCTTAGATATTTTCACTTAAATTTGCTTAAATATGTAACTTAGTATATATATGATTCACTGAAATATGGATTTACTTAAGTATGTAAATATTAAATGTAAATTAAGTTTTAGAAAAGATAAAAATCCTTTTCTAATAATTTAGTAGTTAGGAAGTTATCACGTAAGAAAATTTTAAAATGATTTTTGCGTTTTGTATTTATTTTCTGCAGAAAAACTGTATTTTCTGCAGTTTTATATTAAGTTTTTAAAAAAATGCAAAAAAAGTAACATCTACTGAAACATTCTTCTACACTTTTAATAAAAGAAGAACATTTTTATTTAACACAAACGATGGAAATAATTTTGCTTCATTTTGTTTGTATTTATTAGTTAATAATTAAGGGAATATTTTCATAATTTATTGTACTTAGTTTTAATCAAAACAAATTTTGCTTAATTAAAATCAAAACATCTTTCACTACAATAAACAGTTTAAATCATCAAAATTTGCAAAAATCTATAACACGCGTATTAAGCATTAAGTAATATTCTCTTTTTACTTTTTACAAAAAATCAAGTAGGATAGTTTCTCACACTCTGAACAATGTAAAATAATCACTAATAGCATTGATATTTCATTTGACTCGTAGCATTTAATGAAGCCAGGATTCAATCATTTAATTTCAAAGAAATTTATTTTCACAAACTAAATAGAGAAATAAATGTGTATTTTTTAAGGTCACTCAGCATATGACTATTGAAGACAATGACAGACTTTTGTATTTGTTCTTAGAATTAAGATTCATAGGGAAAGACAAAAAAATAATCAGTGTTAATTAATCCCTACTACAGCAAATGTTTATCTTCGGTCATCATAAGACGGGTGCTCGAGCTTGGAATCTCTGTTAAAAGTCCATTATCGCGAGGGTAATTTCAGGGACAGGAAGAGCTTTCTAATCTAAATGTTTTCTTTTGGCATCCGTTGATAAACCCAGTCAGATGTGGCCGTATTCATTTTGAAGTGTTTCATCATCAAATTTCTCTCAATAGCGATATTCAATGGATACTTTTGGTCTGTCTTTTTAATTTTTATCTTTTAAATAAACTTCTTATGAAATTTTTTATTGTACTTTTGAGAGGTTTTCATACTTTCCAAAGTTTTGTGCCACAAATTATTTTCTTCAAAAATTGTGAATTTTTGTGGACTGTTTTTTAAAAAAATTAAAAGCTATTGCAGTTTTGAATATATAAATAGTGGATATATTTTTGGGACATTCTATGCAATAAAAATAACTAAACATGTAGAAAAACCAAACAAAAAAACTAAAAAATTTTTAAAATTTCTTCACATAGTCACAAATAATAATTTTTAACTAATGATGACATAATTTAGCATTAATGTTGTTTCTATATTAAAGAAATCTTTGAAACTTCAAGTGAATAATTATATAAGATATAATAAACTTTTGAATATATTTTATAGTGCAATTAGATTTCTATAAGAAATATATAAATTATGTTATATTAATTCTTATAAATAGAATACAATTGAATCAAAAGATGTTAAACTTAGGAAATATAAGCAGCCAAAGGGTTTTGGTTTTTCAAAGCAGTTATCTAATAAGTCGCATCACAAAATCATCAAAATTCAGAGCTAGCAATTTTGACTTCTGGAAGACTTCCTTTTGGAAGAGCTCATTCAATTTGCTTAATTTATTTCAAATGTATGTTAATTTATACTGAATACTGCATGTCATTCAATTTTTCTGCGAAAAAAAAATATATGAATAAAAGTAAAAATTGTCCATTTGTATTTGTATTGGAAAAAATACATAATTTGTATTTGAAAAAATAGCCAAGTTTTTGGTTATTTTTTCCAAATACAAATTTTATCATTAGAAGACTGTAAATTATGAGTGAAACGCAGTTATAAATATGATTTTAATGATCAATAAATAAAATATATTATCAACATCATTAGAATGCGAACAAGGTCAATAACTGTTTTGGACTTGAAGAATATGCACAAGATATTTCTAAAGATACAAATATGTTATTCCTCTCGTTTAAAACTGAGAAAATATTCCAAGTAATTATGTCACATACGATTCGATATTTTTTTTTTTTTGGCATATTCCTAAAAAAAATTCTAAATGAAATGATTTTGAGTTTTTGCATTACATAAATATTAAATTATATATAGAGTATATTTTATTCTCAGAACTTAAATATTAAAATTCATATGTTATTTCAATACATTTATGAAATTTTTTTGTAAAAATGAAGCGTAATAGCTTAGTTAACATTATGTATATTTAAAGAATTTAGAGAGTGTTCACACAATTCACAGACAATATAAAATTGCATTAGCATAACATAATCGATAATTGTAAATTAATTAAAAAAATGCTAACTAAATTTTATGTCAATTGGATACATTTTTTAAAATTTTTGTTTAAAAACATATTTCCTTGTACGTTAAGAAAACAAATTAAACTATAAAGAGAAATATTTTGAAATATTAAAGTCTTCTTCATTTAGATAATATTCATTTAAAAAATATTGAAGTTGTGTGTTACATTTTAGAAAATGAACAAAATTTATAAGGTTATTTTGATGATTTTTAAAGCGTGTTTAAAGTTAGTATTTAAGAGAAATTGTGTGTATTCGCAGTGGTCTGTAAGCCCATTTTAAACTGTAGGTCCCATGTAACAGTTGAGAATTATATCTATGTAAAAATCCTATATTCAATTAGCTTATCATGTCAACAATCCATACATTATTGTAAAAAGCTCAAAGTTTAAAATAGATTAATATTGAGACAATAATTTTATCTAAACAATAAATTCCTGTACCATAATTTTAATAAAATCTAAGAATTCAAGTCTAATTCAATTTCTTTTACAAAACAAAATTCACAAACAAAAATAACTCAATGTAAATACAAGAGTATTCATATTGAGTTATTCTTTGACTACGATAAATGATACCAGAAAAATATTTAAACTTCTAAGTAAGAATAATCTTATGTTGTTTTGATAAGATAGTTGTTAAGAAAAGTATGAATAATAAATCTTTATTAAGGGGAACTATATAAGATGAGTTCAGACCATTCACATATTTGAACATTGCAAATAGCTAAGAAGAGTTTTGATTTTCTATTATTTTGTTTTTACTGAGAAAACTTCAAATGATATAAGTTTCACTGTATTTATCTTATTCTGTTGTATCGATTTACAATTTGAAACCTTTTTTCATTTATTAATGCATATAAATAAATTTAATTCATATGGTACAATACTTTTTTATTAATGCAGAACTAACTGTCAAGGACAAGTAAATCCATATTAAACTATATTTTAGAACAAAATTATCAAAAACAAATTCTTAAAAAGGTATTAATTAATTTTTGATTTAATAATTTTGCAAGGAATTTTTAATAATATTTTAAAATTCTACTTTTATCAGTATTTTACAGACTATTTTTATGTTAGACTAAAGTATCATTGTATTTCAGTACAAGAAAAAGCAATTTTTTTATCCACATATCAATGTTAAATACATTATTACTAAAAACACCAATTAAAAATTTTTCTTCATATATGTAATGGGATTTTTTTTATAACTTTAAGCAAAATGAAAAATTTCTTTGATTTTTTGCTGTTTTTGTCTTTTATATTACAAAAAATATTAGTTTAATTCCTATTTTAACTGATATTTAATTGCGAATTAAAACATTCCCTTTTATTATGAAAAATAAAGACTATAATTTAAATATAGCGAAATGGGGGGCAAAAATATTCAATTCAGTTTGAAGGATTAGCATAAGCATTATTTTTTTCACTACATAATATAGCAAAAATAAAAGATAACTGCATTTTTAATGAAGACTTTGCTAGACTTTTATGTAAAACGTTGAAATAAAGTATGTTACTTAAAAGTTTATATGTTATCAATTGATACTTAACGTTTTACTTTCTCGCTGTATCAGTAAATAATTTTATTACTTTAACAAATTTTAAATAATATTTTGTAGAAAGTATACTTCGAATTAATATAATAGATACAGATATAATAGATTTAAAGCTAAAAGAATTAAATTCTTTTAATACTTTTAGCTTTTGAAAAATATCTGTTTTCATCATACATTAATTTAATAATGCATTTTTTATCGTAATTATTTTGACTGTGAGGAATAAATATTTTGAATTCGTATTATTAGATAATATATTTTTCTAGAGATGCTTTCTTATAAAAATATTATAATGAAGAATAACATCACACTTATGAAATTAAAATTTTCTGTCCTTTATCAGTATTTTTGAGAGGAAACTCTTCAATCTATTTATAATTAAAAATTAATATTTATAATATTTCTATTTAATAATTTTTATTATTATCTTTCTGTTTCAGAAATGATAAGTATGTCTTTTAATATTTATTTTTGCATTGAACTGATAACTATGATTAATATACAAACTGTCAGAGATCAAGGACTTAAGATATCTTGGATAATTCTCAAAAGTAGATAAAAGTATCAAAAAGTATAAAAAATGAAAGCTAGGAATACTATTTACTGATATTTACGTTCTTCATTATCATTTAATGTTGATTAATTGAAAGAATAATAAAAAGGAATCAAATATGATTAGGCAGATTTTTACTATCATGTTTCATTATCGTAAAATGGCATCATAAAATATATTAGTACTATTATTAATATTTTTCTAATGATCTGATAAATTTATTTCTAAATGAATAATTTTGATCACTCTCATACAGCATAATATAATGAAAGAATATTAATAATCAAGGTTATTTTAATCATACGAACATGAATTTAATTTGCGTAATATAATATTTACGAGCTATAAGAGCTCATTTCTGCTGACATGCACTACTCTGATTTCGAACTCGTTTGCTACATTGGTTCCATTCATTTGTTAAACTATTAACTACAATATTTATTGCTATCGTAATATAGGAAATGAAAGATATTATTGTGAGGGGGAAAAAGATTCAAATTGAAATAAAATATTTTTTTATCTTAAGGTGTGTAACATTAGAGCTTGCATAACCAGGTTTCACCAGTACGTGATAGTTCATAGTTAAAAGGTAAGGAAAAAAGATCACCTCGAACTAGTTTTCTTTAGTTTCTTGGTAATTTGAGTTTTCTCCCAACTATCGTAAGCCGATCGATTTTATGGTCTTCCTGTATCACGTAGCAACACAGGATAGTGGTCGTCGATTATATCATATAACTCCACCGTCGATAAATGACACGTAGTTGAACTTAAGACGATTGCTTTCTTAGAAGAGCAACGAATTATTTAACTACGATGACATTTAGATGGGAAAGAATCAAAAGGATTTGAGTTACTAGATAAAATAGGAAAATGAATCATTACTTCGTTATTTGTTAATATATAATAACTAATAATATTTTATTTATTAAATATAACTACGTGGGGTATTTTTCTTTTTCCTTTAAGTTATTATAAGCAACCAGTAATTATTTAATAATTTACAACCTTTTATGTTGATGTAAACATCCTTCAGATGTTTCTTATATTTCTTCTGAAGTTTCTAGGAAAAGGACAAACAAAAATATTCATATTGTTGATAGATATGTACAGAAAGAAAACAATTTATTTCTATCCTTGCTCTAAATTAGGGGCTTACTCTAAATCACCGATGCTAATTTTTTGATCCGCATACCTAAAAATATACTTGCATAATCGAGATCGTCAATGAAGATGATCGCGAGAAAATAAAAAATCAAAAGTAACTGATAACCTATTAAGGACTCCCCCCCTATAATCTAAACGATTAATAAACAAGAAAAATATTTTTCATTTATTTTCAATGTTAAAAATTACAGTTCTGTACAAATTTCCTTCCTATGAATTGTTGACAATTCACTTTCAACGAAAATGCCCAATTTGTTCTAAATCAGTCATTCAATTTTATTTTCAATGAGCTATTCATTGGTAACATACACATTTAAAATAAAGTTCTGAGGATGAAAAGAAGTGTGAAAGAATGAGTTTCTAACCCATTCTCACAATTCTGTTGATAGGAGTAAG
This sequence comes from Latrodectus geometricus, assembly GCA_026290005.1. Classification (NCBI taxonomy): domain Eukaryota; kingdom Metazoa; phylum Arthropoda; class Arachnida; order Araneae; family Theridiidae; genus Latrodectus; species Latrodectus geometricus. The sequence goes on along the minus strand of JAPDSC010029807.1, from coordinate 535,909 downwards.
AAATAAAAATCCCGAGCATTTTAATTTTTGTCTATCACCAATAGAAACTTTCACTTAGAGTCTCTAAGCATATAAGGATACAATAAAACTTGCTCTAAGGCTACAATAAAACTTATATACAGCTCTAAGGATACAATAAAACTTGAATTTCATTGATATCCATTTTCATTTTTAATCTTAACAGTTAATCGATCGCATAAAAAATTTCCTTTTACAAGGATTTGTCCATGATTTTAGTTTTTTCTCGAATCGAAGAATTTTTATTATTTGAAGTTACATTATTAACCAATTTGCAATTAGATATTCACTTGTTTTAAGAGAAAATTACTTTCTATATCACCTAGACTAATATTACTCATATTGTTGATCCTAAAATCATTTTGTAAAATCTTATTTGTCATCTTGTTGAAAATGTGCATGTATTTCTTTTTATGGTATAACAACAAAATCGTGTATTTTTTACCCCTGATTTCATAAAAACTGAAGTGACTTTTGTGTCATAAAGTTTATTATTTTTAAAACTTCATTAAATATCTTTCATTGTTCATTACCAAGATATTTTTTCATCAATATTCCTCTTTTAATAAAACAGCATGTGGTAGAAACTTTGGAGTTTTTTTTTTTTTTTTTTTTTTTTTTTTTTTTACAAGAGAAGTTACTTTTGTGGAGGCAATCATGGAGGCTGGTTTATTCGTACAAATGCTAATATTCTTCTTCTTGCGAAGTGTTTTTCTAGATAAGAAGGTAAATTATTAAATGTTTTTATTTTTTTATGCTTCTCACTATGATTTTGGTAGTATCTTTAACTCTTGAATCAAGAATTACTTGATACAAAGGGAGGAGGTTCTTTTGAATTTGTTCCTTCATTAGCAAAATTCTATAAGTGTATAAATGTTTGAACATAACTTTAATTAGTTAAATATGTTGATTCGTGCACTTAAAAATATCTTTTTTCAATTTATAATATAAAAACCATGATGAAATTACTAAGTTCATCATAAAAATTATCATATAATCATTAATTTAATAATCTACTTTATTGTTCCAAAGTAAAATATTTCTATTTTTTTTCTGTATCTTCTCTCAACATTTTTTCATTATAACTTTACATGCGGATATTATCAAGAATCTCATCACTTATGCGATTTTTTTCTCCTGTGCTTTCACTCATTATGAATATATTTGAAAAACTTTAAAGTAAATTCTTAGAATTTTAACATTTTAAAATATATTCTTGTTTTACTTTTTCATATTAGAATAATCTACGGAGACATATCTTTTCATTTTTGTTGGAAACACTTTTGCATTTCAAATTTCTTTAATAATGCATCGTAGAAGGGGATTCATGTTTAGAAAACTAATCCATGTAAAATTTATTGATAAATATACCTGCCATTTCTTAATTATAAGACAAAGCTTTACTCGACAGTTTGTTTTACGAATTTTTTAAAAATCTTTAAGAGATTTTAAGTTTATATACAAAATTATTAAAATCGCAATTCAGTAAAAAAAAATTCAAACCAAAATTGGATTTTAAATCATGCAAAATTAAAGTTTTTAATGATTTATCAACAGTCTCATCAGAATTATCTAGATTTTTGGCTCCAAGTATTGCTACATTTTAAATGTTTAAGTCTATGGAAGAATTAAAAAATGAAAACCAAATTGAATAAGGTATTAATAAAATAAATAAACACATGTTATTGAGTACTATGTTTAACCAATATCCAGATTCATAGACATATAATTTTTAAAGTAGCAAATCGGCATATTACTTCTAAAAGACTTCCAAGGTAACAAAAATAAGAATTTGTCAATATTGATGGTAATTCATAATTGTGTTAAGGAACTATATGGGTAAACTAGTTTTAGAAATGAAAAGACTAATGAGATGTAAGGTCTACTGCGTACATATTAGTTATAAAGTATTGAGAGTGAAACTAGCACATTATTGAAATTAAATTATATTACTGAAGAAATAACAGTTTAATATTGGAATGACTTTGATATTTCACATTTATACTTTTAAATCTTGTGCCATTTAGACAACTTCAGGAATTCTTCCAATCGAAACGGCACTTTTTTGTAAGTTATATGTACATAGTAATGTATATAGTACTGCAAAATTATAAATTGAAACGAACTTATTCAATGATATGTATGAAATCGGAACTCACTATATTTATAAGGCTCATTAATTGGTTTTGTATTGCTTATATTGTCTCCAGATATTTTCTGTATACGAAGCTTTACTCTTTTAACAATTGTTATTCTTCTCTTTTATGCTGTTATCTAGTTTATGTTCTTTATTTCTGCAGTTTATAGAATAAGTTTATCGTATCAGTTGATTTTATTTAGGTTTTTACAAGCAAAATTTCTTAACAGTTTCTTACAAAAAAAAAAAATTATTTTCTTCTTACATTCACTACCTCTTAATATCGTAAGTTTCTTAGTAAGTTTCCTACAATGAAACTTATTCTTCCTACATTCATTCACTACCTTTTATGTTCTCAAAGAACTACAAAATGCATGATAAATACAAAAAAAAATTTGTTTTTATTTTAGAGCTTATAACATTAACATCTTCACATTAACATCTGAAACAATTTATATACCAGATAATTTGCTTTCAAATGTAATTAAATACACTGATTCATGAGAAAAATTTAGTTTAAATCCTCTGTCAAGTTATTTGTTAACTCATGAGATTTAGAAACATATAGTGAAACATGACTAAGTAAAAACTAAATGTTTTGGGTTAAAAACTAAATGTTTTAGGAAACATGACTAAGTTAAACTAAATGTTTTAAAATCATGGGCAAAATTAAAATTCTCCTTATTAGAAATTCGTTTTTATGCATTTATTATACACATATACAAAAAATTATACACATTTTGAATATATTTCACTCAGTTGTATACATTAATAGTAAAATAGTTTTATAAGTTTGCTTTCTGATATGATAACTCTTATGATAATATTAAAAAATGCAAATGAATCTAATCAAGTACAAAAGAAACTACGAAAACTTTTTTTCACTATTTAGATATCAGTCAAATTTTTTTTCCAATTTTGTGAAATATTTTATCATCTCAAATTAACTTACTTAAATGGATGAAAATGAATTTTTAACTCTTCACAAAAAATTCCTTTTTTGAAAAGCATATAATTGATAAGTTTTAGGAACTTTTTAATATTCTTGGAAAAATTTTTTTGCTGAAAAATGCAGAAAAAAGTAAAAATGTATTTTTAAATTTCCCTCTCATTTAAAACTAATACCATAATAGTCATGATCTTAAAAAGGAATAAAAATACAAATTGAAATCAAAATTCTATTCCCAATTGATTAATTAAATATGTTTAAAAATATGCAAGTCAAATATTGTGAAAATGATTAAAATTTATTTTGTATGGAACACTAAGAAGCTTCGTTTATATCAAAATTTTGTGTTTCAAGAGACTTTGAGCTTTTAAATCAAAATTCTCTCCTACACTTTTTTTTTTTGGGAAAACATTTATAATTAATTGGAAAAAAAATTTCAAAATCAAATAATTTTCAAAACATTAAAATGATAAATACTATAAAAATAAAAACCTTTTAAGTAAGCTTGCTGTACAAATTATGACTGCCAATTAAAAATGTCTTAAATATTTTAAGTGAGGATAGTGTGTGTGTGAAGTTGAACACACAAGATTATGCAATCGTCGAGTTGTTAGAAATAATTGATATATATCGAATTTATACAGGACAATATTACAGGACTGCACATGAGCCTTTCAGAATCTAATTTTAATAAAGATACTCCAATCAGTAAACCTGGGAATCTTATTTCAATAGAGACATCAATAATTAATTGTGGGCTTGATAACTTTAGAATAATGTAGGAACAAATTCCCCTATTGTCCCCCAAAGAAATACTATTCTGAGGTATTTTATAGATAGAATTAACTCTGCAGTCTAAATCATACTAACAGATAATATTATATAAAACAATTCTGTTGATATCAATCAGGAGTACGTTTAGGCAAAATTAATGAACTGATGACATCCAGTTGAATTAAAATAGTTGATTAATAAAATTGCGATTATTTTGATACGTAAAATGTAGAATTGCTGATTATCAGTCTAAAATATTTGTCAATGACCAATAATTTTGTAACTGATGAATTTAATCAAAATATACTTTTGAGCTAGTAATTTTTATTCAAAAATAATTATGAATCGGGAAAGATGACAAACAAAATTGGAATAAAATTATGAAGAAAAACATTAACTTAAAATATATCTTTATTGTTATTTAAACTTATTATTTTTACATATGCTATTGCAAGTTGCAATTGATTTTATATTTTTTAATGCTAATGGTAAAATAATTATAATCTTGGAACAGATATGCACTCTGTGAAAACCATGAAAGAATATCAACGAAAATATTCTCTCTTTTGAATATTTCTGATTCACGTTATTTATTTTTGTATTTATTACTATTTTTGCAAAGAAGTTTCAGTACATGTTTATTTCTCTTTAAAAAACACAGTACTTAACAACATAATTTTTAATGGAGTATAAAAGTATCTTTTTTTGGTATAGCTTGAAATTATAAAATCTTACAATTTTTAAGATAACAAATGAAATTAGAGTTTGTTAAAAGTAAGTATTCTAATGTACAGAGTTTCATGCAAAGTCGAGAATTATTTGCCTTGATGTTAACCTTGTGATTTAAGAAGTGAATTTTCTTAAATCACAAGTGAAATAATAAATGTGCATATAAAAGTAAAACTTATGTATGCACTTTTCATGTTAGATTTTTAGGGTATGTTTCTAGCTGACATTAGACGTAATGGAAATTTAAACATATGTAGATTTCCTGAGCTTGTCAGTTTTCAGTTTATATATATATAAAATGAAAGATATAAGAAAAAATAATCAATAAAGAAATATAGAGAAAAGTCAACACTGTTGACTTTTTATCTATATTTGTATACTGATTATTTATCTTCAATCGTATTTTGATCTTCTATATATTTTGTTGTTTTATTATTTGGTATGCTGTTTTGATGTAATGGCTTAGTTTAAACTTTCATCATTAGCTCTTGCAAAAAATCTTTACTTTTTACCAACATGATCAACACTTCCTGATGAAGCTGGCTGTGAACGTTGGTGTTGTATGTTGACCCTCTTTTCTTCGAAGTGAAAAAGCACTTCGTTTTTTCCATTAAAATGTTGATACTGTATTCCATCTTTCATTTTTTGTGTCTATTAAAATGTATCAGTATTAGATCTTCTTTTAATGCTTATTTTAAATCTAATATTTAGGCCTCATCTGTATATCATTCGCAAATTATGTTCCAAACCAGTGGAATAATTCAAAACATTTGATAACCGGTTCTTTAATTTAATAACTTTTTAAGTAGATTTATTTTAAGTGCAGAGGTACATCAAAATGTAAAAAAGTTCCTTTTAATAGGTTTCTATTTTGCTCTTATGTATCTCAAAATAAAAATGTTACAAAATTAATTGTAATCAAAATCCTTATTTTTTATTCTCTGTATCTCTTTTTTAAATCGTTCAACTTCTTAGTTTTCAATTCTCAGTTTTATAAAATTAAACATTTAAAAATAAATAAATATGAATAAGAATTTATAGATTTCGTTTGTTACAATCAATATAATATTTTTTTCTAAATGAAATTTCATTAGATGTTTGTTGATTCTATACAGCTTAGAGTTTTTTTAAAGTTATATTAATTCCTTCCACCAACTTTAAATAAATTAATAGAAATGTGCAATATTTAATTAATTTTTAAATTCTCAAACATTTTAAAGACATTGCAATTTTTAGAATATTTTAAATATTTAAATATTTTCTGAAATATGTGTCGTAACGTAATAGTAAAAGCTGATAGCTTTTCACATTTTAATGAACAAAAACTAAATAGAAAAGCAAGTGAAAGTGAGAAGGATATGTCTTATTCATGTTCGTATAGTATTCTTTAACTCATGTACTAAATCATTACTACAAAGAATCAAATTGCGTGACTAAGTAGAATGCGTCTTAGTCATGTAATGGAATTCATTGCAGTGAAAAGAATATTAATTAATTGATTTCATATTTTTCATTAATTCTTTTTCCTTTTAATAGCTATTATAAACTTCTTTTGAGAATTATTTTTAATTTGTTTATATATATCTTTATAAATATCTGAATCGATATAAATATCCATTCATTATAAAAGACTGATGATTATTTTAAATGTTCATTTCATAAGTTCTTTTGTTTTATATACTTCTAATGTTTTTATAGATTTGCTATACACAGTGCTAACTCTTAAGATATTTACGAGTAATTCCTTATACTTACAAGTTCAAACCTTTTAAAATACTGCTATTTAGCTCTTAATAAAAAAATCTAATCAAAATAATTATTGATAATTAGATAATTATTAATTTTAAATACATTTTTGCACAAAGTAGATATTAATGTACCTTAAATCATAAGTTTTTAGAAGATAGGATTTCTATAATGCAATTCCAAACAAGCACATTTTTTCACTCATGTCAAAAACTCTACGTGTATTCAATCAAAGTTTCATGCTTTTCACTTACTGAAGCAGTATGCACAGTTACCATCAATTTGAAGTAATTTGTGGTCATTATTTTCTTATTTTTATAGAACCTTATATTGGTTCTAAATATTTATTAACTAAAGTAAAAATAATTTTCCATCACAAAATATATTGCTACAATAAGCGACATTTTGAAATTTATTATAAAGTGACATTAAACAAATATACTTAAAAAAAACTAACTTTCGTCATTGTAGATTATAGCTATATTTCTTTGCACTTTCAGAAACTATACATATATTCCAACATAATTTAACATAAAGATTATAGATTATATTTTAGAGCATGTATGTGTATATCATTTTCATATACATACATTCTCTAATTATAATTTATTTTAATTCAATTTATTTTGATGTAATATTGATCGTTGCTAAATCCATGATTTCATCTGGTTTTTAAACATACACATTTCAATTAAATTTGTTTAATAATCTTGTTTTTATGCAAACTTTGGGAAAATTACGATGTAGTAATAATTTTAAGGGGCATTCTTAGACTTTCAAATTTTTAAAAAATTCGATTCTTAGAATTTTGAGAATCCAGTTCAAACCGGTTAAATATCACCGTAATTGATTATTAATAGTGAGAAAAGAAAGAGGGAACCGAGAGCAAAATAAAATGAAACGGTAATCAGTGCCTGTTTCAAACACTTTCTTTATATATTTTAGCTCAAGGCATTAAGTGTTTCGATAGAAAACACACAAGTGAGCATTTCGCAATAGCTTAATTTAAGGAGATATTGTGTGTAAATCGTGTAATATAACACTGAGAATAAATAATGGAAAGGAGAAACTTACTCACATGGAAACAGATAGGATATAAATGAATGACTCAATGCAAGCTTTCTTCTCACTTACATAATAAATTAATATACTTAATAATATGATAATTTTAATTACTTGCAAAAATTATACTACTATAGCACTTTATTGTACATAATAATCTTAAAATATTTTTTAAAATAATGTAAAAATATAGTTCTACAATTATGTATATATATGAATGTACTTATCAGTAGTATAATACAGCAGGATTTTCTCTTGAAAAGTACTCTTCATCAAATTATGGAAAGTAAAATTTTTCTTACTTTGTGTTAGAAAGCTTTAGTGTCCTCAAAAATACTCATTTGAAAATTCATAAAATATTTGAGTAGCCATGTTTTTATTAAAGATGGTATCATGGTAAGAAATCTGCATGAAAGTCATAAATTGAAATGTATTTGTTTGATAATTATATGTCTCTCGCTTTGATTTTCTGGCTTAATTTTACTGTCGCTTTTTATTTCATGTATACAAGAGCTAATTAAAAATAAAGTACATTCCTAATCATTTCAAGAATTCCTCGAAATTCCCGGATTACTGAATAAACTTTCTTTGGCAGCTTATTCAGTAAGTTAAGCATTCAGCTGCCAGCTTTGTTAAAAACATAAGGAGACTAAAGGAGTCTATACTTGAAAGTCTAAGGGCATTTTTGAAAAAGTTGCTTAGTTTAATCTTCAAATGTTTTTAGATACAATTAATGAAGCTAGATTAAAATAGTTTTTGTCTCATATAATCCATGTTTACAAGCGTTTTAATTGACTAGAAGTACATTGACTTGAAGGAATGATTGAAAAGGCGTTCTGAAACTTATGAATTTTTTCAAGTTTGCATATTAGAATCATTAATTTCTTAATAGAGAATATATTCACAAAAATTTAAAAATTATTTCCCAATTGTAAGCATTTATAAATTGGGTAATTTCATTGAGAAATTATGTATTGATCATACTTGATAGACGCAGGTATACCAAATAGAAAAATGTTTTCTCACTGTGTTTACAGTTTCGGTCATCATTGTAAATGTTCCGAGATAATGTGAATACGATACACAATAAATTGTAAATAGCAAAAACAATATAAATTGTTTAATTCTTCAAGATTCATTTATTATATTTAAGAAAACATAGAAATATTCTGATTTCTTGAAACATAAAATATTAACTAAGGGAGATGATGAATTCCTTTTTTATTCTTTAAATTTAAAAAAGAACTGTGTGACCGTCATAATTTTTAAGTATTATTGAAACATTTTATATACTTAAGAATATAAACTTTTGAATATAAAATTGTTGGAAAGCCTTCAATCGTTCTATAACATGCAGAGTATTTATTTGATATTTTATTTCTTTTTATTGATTTTAGTAGGGATTCTTTCCAATTATTTCTCAAACTAATTTTATTATTCCTTTTTAAAAATATGATTTAATTCATGACTTATAAATGTTCTTTTTCCCATTTTGAAATTAAAAAGATTTGCTTTGCTATTTAAAGCATAAAGTATTAGAACACACCTTCTCTGTCCATAAAATGTAACTTCACTTTCGCGTCATTAAACCTCATTTATTATACTAATTTAGAAATGACGTGACTCCCAGAAACGGCTATTTTCAAATAACAACGAGCTGCTGTAAAATTTTATTATCACTGAACTCCCCTTGAATCCCAGTACTATTTCAGTCTTTTACACAGAACATTTTTCATTTCTTTAAAGTTGGATACATATAAAAATAATGCCCGAATTGATAACAAAAAAAATTAATAAAAGTATAAAAAAATTGAGGTATTACTAAATAATAAAGATAGTTAAGAAGGCATTTCAAAACAGTTATTTTATGATATAGGATGGTCATTACTATATTTAATGGGATTTTGTAATTATAGCTATCATGAAATTTTGAGCTTAAGTTAGTGTAAAATTCAATAAACAAAAGGGAGATAGGTAAAAGTATAGCATATGAAAGCTTCATTTACCAAATCGATTAATTCCATAAAACAAGTAATTGTAAGAAATGATAAAACAATATATACTGATTTTTAATGACGGTTGTTTATATTATTTACCTATGGTTTTGGTTGTATAAATACTTATTAAAAGAGAAATTTGCTCTGCGTATACACACTTGCATTTTATATACAACTTTGATATTAAAACTTTATAAAATTAGAAAAGTGGAATTAATCGATTTGGTAAGTTAAGCAGTATGTTATAATGAAAAAGTAAAATATAGCTGTAAAGTAATATGATTAAAATGAATACAAAATTTTATGAAGCAAATTACTGTTGTTTAGTGATTGAAATAAATTTTTTTTGAAATGAAATATTAATGGTTAGAGAATGCTTGAATATACAATGTTTTCTTACATATCCAATACATATACATTGTTTCCACTCATATCTATCGAATTGGATATGTGGAAGTTGTTTTTGTCTTGCCTAGTATTATTGTTGTTTCCTGATTTTATAGTCTTTTTAAAGAGTAATATGAATTTTATAGCACGATAAGCTATACAACTTCATTTAAGGACTGGGTTCTTGATAATGTAGCTTTTAAGTTTATACAGAATTACACACATTGACGTAACAACGAAGAGTGAGTGAAGATAGTGGTTGAACAAATTACTGTTGATCAAGGGGAGATAGCACTATGTCAGTTCAACTGTCAGGGAATTCTTAGCGCTTAAGCCCTTAAGATAGGTGTATATGAGACGATATCACTAAAGCGTTTCCGGGAAACATATTTCATACATTAATCATACTTCCCTATTTTAATGCCCCCCCCCCAAAGTCATTATAATGAGTTTCATAAAACATTTAAAAAATCCAAAGATTGTTCTTTGCTCTGGTTAAAAACTAATGTGAATAAAAAGCCTACATCTTGCATACTTTTACTTTATTTGTCAAATTTAAAGATAATTAAAAACTATATTAATTAAAAGACGAAAATAGAATAAAACACTTTCTGGCGTCGTATAAAATGACGCGCTTAAAAAAGTCACTGAAAAGAATTTAATTTACTAATCGGTTATATTATAAAAGTTCTTTTGTTCTTAATCACATGAAATTAGATGAACTTTTGAAAAACATAGAATATAAATGGGGTTACTCAAAAGTTAAATTACTTCAATAATTTCTGAAATTGAAAATTATTGTAATAATTTTCACCTTCATAAGAAATTATTGTAATCACTGATTATATTGAAAAATATAAACGGGAGATATAAAATTCAAATAACATACTAAAATTTTAACATCTTTTAAGGAAATAGAAGATATTGATATTAAAATACTCAAGAATTTAGCAATTTTTTCATCATTGAATGAAAAATCAACAAATGAAAATTATTACGTTACTTGATTTTATTACATTAAACTTTCTATTTTCTGTGGAATTGACTGCGGTTAAGTCGATTCAGCGAATAGTCAAAAAAATTGTGAGAAAGAAAGAGACACATTAATAAAAATATTCATTTGAATAATTTATATACACTATAGATAAATATACTTATTATTTGAGGATTAATAAGATTATTTACACTATTTACAAGTTTCTTACTATTTATTCACTGTTTACGTAATTATTTATATTATTCACTTACAACAAATTTGTAGATTTATCTTTTTAGAAAATCAGGGAAAATTTCTGATTCTTTGCAATCAAACACTTTTATTTATTTATTTTTTTTTTTTTCAAGGTTGTAATTCTTATAAAATTGAAACCTCCTGGGATAATCATCATAGCAGATAAACCGCTTGAATATGATTGGGAGTTTATTGTACTTTTCGAAAGGAAATCACTTTTGAGGAATGCAAGGGGTAAAATTTTAATTTTTATTGGTTCTTAGTAGGAAATAAAATGTAAAACTATAGCATTTTTCAACTCTTAAGATCGAGAAGGAATATTTTAAATATTTGAATTCCTGCTAAGCTACAGTGATTTAGATAATGTCAATTCAGAAAAATAATGAGAGGAAAAGGAAATTCGGAGCTTTTTTTGGCACAAGGACTTCGAGAAATAATCCCGTCATTTCTTATCGCATGACTCTCAACAAAACTCTGTTGTTAATACTTAAGTAAGATGCTTTTTTTAAACATCAATGAAAATGATGATTCACGAAACGCTTTGATAATGCACAAGAGGTGTTTTTGTTTCGAAGTAGGACGTCTTTGTCTCGCCATTTATGATAATGCAAATTTAATGATTAAAATAACATTAAAAATCAAAAATAAATTATCCAATTAACTCACACATATATACATGCAATGTATATTTAATATATCGATTGTGAAGTCAAGTAATCGATGCAATATGCTTAACAAAACTGGCTTATTGCTCAAGATTTTTTTATATTTTTATGCAAATTTATGGGATTTTTGAATTAGATTTTAGAAACATTTCATAATAAATTAAATTTTGATTACGAAAATATTTTTCCTTAAAGTAGACAATTTATGAATCTGGCACTAAAAAAACTGTAAATATTTAGCAACATAATTTTATGTTTATTTATTATTACATTAAATAAATATCTTTAACTTTCAAAAACAGCTGTAGAACATTTTTTTGAATAGAAATCTACAGAACTGCCTTAAAAAATCTTTTAAAATTTTGTCCTAAATCTTTTTTTTATATTTTTTTTAGTGTAAATGGATATAAAAAAGAATATTATTTTTGTTATTGTAAACGAACATTTTATATAATAAAAATTTATTATATACACGAAAAGATCTTATAAGATGATCTTATATATCTTATGAGTAGGAAAAATTTCAAATTTCATATATGTTTGAACAGAACACGCTGAAAATTATAAATTTATGAATGCATTTAACAATCTAAGAATTTATGATTTTCCTTTATAAAAATAATTTATGCAGCAACGTTTTTAATATTTTTTCACTTTTTTTTAACTTTTGTTAATTAAAAATTTCAAATACATTTAAAATTAAATTTAAATATGCGTTTTGATGATAAAATTTTCACCTGCAACAAAAATAATTTCTTATGTAAATATTAATAACTACTCATTAATTATTATTTATATAACTATTAATATTTTTATAAAAAATTTACTTAACATATTATGGAATATATATATATATATATATATATATATATATATATATTGATATTTAATTGATTGTAATATAAGATAATTATAACAATATTAATATCTTGTTGACATCAACAATAACTTGCTTTACTACTTTTATTAAAATATAAAATATACTATGTTATGCATCATAATGAGCTATTTTTCAAGCTTAGATATTCTATTTTAAAAATCAATTTTATTCTAAAATTCATTAGAACGTCAAACAGTTTGCTTGAAAAGTGCAGTATAATCCTAAACATTTTTTTATATAAAATAAATCAATTTTTGATAATTGCTGCATTATTCCGATATATTATCATATTATCTATGAGAATAAAATGTTTATTAAAAATTATTGTTCTTTAATTTTGTAAAATGAATATAATTAATTTCAAATAGTAATCTCATTCATCGCTTTAATGAAACAAAAATAATTCCTTGCACCCACACATGTTTTACACTACAAAACACTTTTAAATTTAAATAGACATAGCGTAAGTCATTATAGGAAGAAGTAAACTATAGGCCTAACATTTTTAATGCGTTTCATATGTATACATATAAAAACCATCTTATTTATATGTTCTTTTTATTGAAATTTAAGAAAGTATCTTGATTCTTGTTTATTTTTCTAACGTATAGTTACGAAATGAATCACATAAAATATTGTCAGTAAATTTATTGTGTGTACATTAAAGAAGAGTAAATGTATCAATATATTTTGTCAACAGAAAATCAAGCACTTGTGAAACGCTGCTGAACAATAAAGGAAATCAAGAACTTGTAGAGAAATGACGTCTTTTCTTGTATTTCTCCGAGTCTTACTGAATGCAAAGAGGTGCGATAGCTATGGCACATAACTCTACTAATGAATTCTCCATGAAAGCAAAACTTGTTTCATTCGGTTCTTCCGTTTTCTTAATATTAAAATAGACACAATTTAGAGATATACAAACGCTATATTTAACCAAACCATTTTTTATTATGTTTTCCTCTTGCTATTTTACCGCTTTATGTACCCAGCTGTGTCTAACTAGGTCTGAAATTGAACTATATAAATTTCTCAAAACGAGCCCGAGTCTTAAGATTATTAATCTGCGACAAAAGGTAAATTATATGTTTGAATATTATTATTTTTATTTCCTCAACTTAAATATTTTTTGATGAAAATATAACGTTGTGTTGTAATTGTGTATTTTTACTAATTATTTAATTTAATTTTGCAATCATGATAAATTTATAATTTCTTGTACATTCAGAAATGATAAACCGAAGGAAACAAATTAGAAATTAAATGTGGTGCATAAAATAATGTGTGCTTTTAACAATAACAGAAAAACTTTCTTTTTCAATTCACTTGAAGAATATTTTTCTTTTGAAAATATACTTATGTGTGTTAAATGAAATATTATAACGTTGCCCAATCAAAAAACTCACTCGCAGTGAAAAATATTTTAAATCTTTCGGTGCCTTTATCATAATATTATAATTTAGATATATTTTTATTATATTAAGCAGTTAAAATAAATAAATAGTTAATTTACAATTTACTTGATCTTGGTGATTCAAACTAATTGTAATAATTTATTTGATTCAAAAGGTTACTTTAGTCCATATTAATAATTTAATTGAAATTCAGTGATTTGTTTTTATATGCTATAGTAGCTTTATGTTTAATTTTGAGGTGAATTATGATTGTGTTAAAACTCATTATTATTGACAAATATCTCTATTTATTAATCCTTTACATTAAAAAATTATATTTACGTTATGAAATATTTTCATATAATTTACGAAATCCTAAGAATAATGTGTAACAAAAATTCGAGGCAAACCAGATTCACATAAAAATAAAGTATGTTTTGCCAAAATGATTACTTATTGTTTCAATTTTGCCCCTGAGTGCATAATATTATTAAAAAATGCATTTATTCCAGTTCTGTATTTTTAATTGCTATTTAAAAATGCAAATAAATTACAAATTTCTTTATAAATTAAATCCTTTATCTTTACCTTAAGATTATCATTCTATAAATAAGCTACACTAGTTGATATTTACTTAAGTCTTCCAAGAATAGAACAATATTTATATAAATGTTAATAATTCTTAAAGTAAGACTTAAAAATTACATTTTACTGATATAAGAATAGAAAGCAGAAATACAATGTAATTTAAGCCCAATCTTTCTTTGCAGTTCACTTTTCATTTTAATATTAAGCAAATATGTGTACATACGGTTATCGTACATATAAAACTAATTTTCAGAATTTTGCATTAGTAATAATAATGTAAATTATAGTATTTGCTGGAAGAAAAGTATTTAAAATATCTTTGGAAGAAGGGCTGAATACGTAGTTAGTCTGATGTGGAATAATAAATTAGAAACATTTATGTACTTTATTATTGTGAGAATTTGTAGTATATGAATGGAAACATTTTTATTTTAAAAAAGAACAAGAATTGAATAGTCATATTCTCCGTATTAATTTCCCTTAAATATTTTTGTAAAAGACATAAATTTCTTATTAATAAAACAGAAAACAAGAAGAAAAAGCTATGGGTATTTTAAATCTCATGTTTTATATTATTGAAATGTACTACTTAATAATATAATCTATTTGAATGCACTTGTATTTTTATAGCGATTTTTCAATTAATTTTTGATAAATTCTTTGCCTATCGTAATGTTGCACGTATATTCCACAATTTATTGCAAGTCTATTAATTTCTTAATTTTATTTTCCTGATCGCTTCATATGCTAACATATGTGAAAAGTTTGACAAAAGATAATAACAAAAATCAAATATTTAGGATCGTATACCAAATATTGATTTTTATACAAAAAATCAAGATGTGTTATATATTAAATGGATAACGATCCTAAAAGATGGAAAATACTATCGTATCCTTTGCTCACAAAGGGAAAACTTCTAATGTAAAACCGAATACATAATACATAGTACTTTTGGTATTTGATTAGGTAGATCAAAATATGTTATAAAATTTTACAATTCCACACAAATTCAACAACTTTATGAATTTGTTAATCCCACACCCACATGCTACAGATTGAGAGGGGCTAAAGAAAAGTTTTGTCAAAAGTTCAAGAATTGCCGAGCAGATTCACACTATTTAAAATCCTCAATCTTTATGATCTTGAAAGGTTAACTATTTTCCAAAAAGTTGCTAGTTTCCCCTTAAATGTAGAAAAGAGATTAAAAATACTTTGCATTATAATGAATTCGAATGAACTTTGATATGCTTATAATTTGGAAGGGTTAGCAATGATTTTAAAAAATTACTAATTCCCTCCATAAGAGAGAAAAAAACAGTAAAAAAAAAGAAAGAAAGAAAGGTGTTATTTACCATATACATCAGAGTAGATTTATATGAAATTTTAAGCATGTATTCCTTATTACCAAGTTCCGGGTAATTTAGCTAGTATCTATAATTACAAGAATGCAAGTGTTATATGGTTGCTAAAAATTATTAATTACTGATAGACAGAAAATACAAAAGGGAATTAAGAGTCTTGCTTTGAAAATGTTTCTACATAATCACCAAATCTAATTATGCAGGCAAACGTGTTCAAAACAACTTTTAGTGGAAATTAATTTTACTTACAAATAAAATAGTTTTTGGCCCCTGCTTTCATAACACTATCTGGAAGAACTTTGTTTCAGATATACGAACATTTATTGTCTCACCCAAGTTAAGTGGTGTAGCATCGTGCTTTTAATGATGAAATAACAGATGGGAGAGGAATAGTGAGTTTCGGCTTTTTGTTTGGATGTTTTTCTGTGTTTGGAAATTTTCCTGTTTTGTATCACAAATATGGCTCATTATCTAGGAGAAGACTTTCCCAAAGGCTATGTATTGTGGGTATTCAAATATCTCATGTAACTTTTAGCTTTTAGGCTACCTGTTTCATAGGTTTTAGGTATTATCACAAGATGCCAAATCTGGTTTGTATGGAGGATTACTAGAACCTTTGTACACGAATTTTTGCAGTTTGATGAGTAGCATGGAGTAGGGCATCATTATATGCTCCATTATTCAACATAACAGGTATTTTCATGACACGTTTTCGAGATTTTTATGGGAACATTTTTATAAGAAATTAATCATGTTGCTTATCTTTAAGCGAAATCACTTTTGGGGACTATTTCAACGAGTTATGACTTCTCCATATCCTTCCCACCTCAATGGAAGGACCTTGGATACCACAGATTTAGGTGGATATGTCCCTAATCCACAGACCTGTAGATGTGGTCCTCCTCCCAATTATTGTCCGCAGCAAATGATGCTTCACTTTGCTGATCTTAAAGGAAAACGGCGTGAAGCTAAGTCATTGGAGCTCAAGTTTTAAGATACGTAAGGACGCTGCTTGTTCCCCAAGAATTTTAAAAATATTAATAATCAACCTCAATGGGAATAAATTATGAATTCAAAATTTGTGACATTAAAATAATAGTATTTGAAAGTATTTTACTGATTTTCTTATGTTAAGTATTTCATTTCAAATTATATGTAACAACATGACTTAGATAGCAATATTTTTTAATTCTCTAATTTTTATTAGCATTGAAGATAATTTAAATATGTTTGTCAAGTATCCTTAAGAGCTTTTCCCTTTTTAATCTCAATGAATAAAAGATTATTTTAAATTAAATTTTAATATTATTAAATTAAACAAATTATAATCAATCCAGAAGGCAAACGAAAAATTTCCTCATATCTATAAATATTAAATGTGCTTTGGTAGAATGTTCATTTTTGTAAATGGATGCAATAAAAAATTACGTAAAAACACACAATGGGTCAAATCAATTTGTAATTTCATTTTATTAGATTGACCTTTTAAGCGAGACAGACAGGGCGAATTTTTTTTTTTTTTTTTTTTTTTTGTTCCTGCGAAGTTCTACCAATTCTCTCAACTAAGAGGCCCATTTAAAAGAATTTCATTAAGGATTTGATTAAGAAACCATAAAAACGAAACTAAAGAACTCCACTAATTAAATTAAAAAGGAAGTTTACAACTTGTGATGCACAGTGCATTCTTTTCTTATACTGCCACTGAAATTTGATAAGGCACTAATTTTCATTTAAATTGAAATATTTTATTCCCCATATATATTAAATTCAAGTTGCAGTGTAAAATTCCCAAAATTTTTACCTTATGTATAATTTTAAAATTTTATTATGTGTAAATGTGCATATAAATTCTTACTTCATCTTCAATTTAAGTTTTTAAATAATCGTAATAATGTTTATATCAATACAAAAATGTTAACTAAAATATCTATTAATCTCAAAGGCACATAAGAACATAATTACACATAAGAACAATAATTACTAGGAGATTCCTTTTAATTTTCTGTTATATAAATATAAATATTAAAGCATCTTTTTTAATAATAAAATAATTAAAAATCTGTTTTTTATCTATTTAATTTAATTTAAAAGCAAAGTGTTTTAGCATAACATAAAAAACTTGAATTTTGAGAAATTTATTGATTTACACTCATATTTAGATTTGATAATTATATTTAATTTATAGTTAACTTATAATTACGAATTCGCAATCAAATTTTAAGGCTGTTAAATAGTCTCGCTAAAAAAATAAACATGTAAATTTTTAATAAATTCTGAAATTGAAAATAATATATAATATGAAACAAATTACCCAATTTTAAAAGCTTCGTATTTTAAAAAGCTACTAAAAAATAATTCGAATTTCAAAAGCCTCCTGCATATCCTTATACTACAAATCCTTCAAATTAAAAAGACAAATCTCTTTAATTTAAAGGATTTGTAGTATTGGTAGTAAATATGGGTGTATGAATCCCAAAATTTCTTGGATCCAAATGCAAATCCTAAATCTTGTAAAGTGTCAAAACTTAAGTCTAAATATTCTTATTACCATTTTTGTTTGATAAATTCGAATGACGCCTACTTCACATAAAAAGTATTTTCGTAAAATTGACAGAGGGAAAACAAAACATAAAATTTTCTGTTGTATGTAAATTTTCAAAAATGTTATAAAAGAAATTTAGAGACAAATATGAAAATATATTAACTTAATAATTTTATTGAACACGAATACTTTTTTTGATAAAAATTAGGTTAGTATTGCACTTCTGCGCTTAAATTTTATTTTATAGCACAAAATATTGTTGCATTTAGAAATTGGCTTTTTAGCTTTCCTGAGAAAGTGTTAAAGGCCTTCTTGGATGATGTAATAAGAATAGATAATATTTTGAAATGGAAATTTTCCGGTTCCTCTTAATGAACTGTAATCTAATTAAAACATTATTTTTTACAAATGACTTTGGTGGGAAAAGCCAATGAAACTGTTTTTGATTACATTTGAGTCAAAATACTTACAAAATTTCTGTTAAATGTTTAAACTGAGGTCAAATATGCAATGAACTGATTTTTCGATATATATATATATATATATATATATATATATATATATATATATATATATATATATATATATATATATATATGTACTGTTACTATTATTTGAATAGCTTTATTCTTTTCTTTTAAATCTTTTTCTACATTTATTGGTCTTTTTTTTTATAACTAATTTTTAACTGATAAAATTCAAAATCGGAAGTAAAGTAATTTAAAAGCTCTATTTGGAAAGTAATTAATATAAATTGAAATTCGTAGGTAAGACAAATATTGCATCAATATATACAAATAGTGTAATTTATGAACGATTCGTCAAAAGATTATTGCATTTTAAAATAAGTTTTGAGAAAACATTTTTTAACTTTATTTATATATTTAAATATTTCATTAAATTTATTCAGTATTATGATTTCAAATGTATGGTATACAATCCAGTTACCGAGAAAAATTCCCTTTTAAATTAATTGTAATAGAAAATATTCATCTTTTATCTAATATATCTAAGTTTAAATTCCTTTCAAAAGTAAGGATATAATCTCAATAACATTCCATTTATTCTTTTTTAAAAATTGCTTTTTATTTATTGTTCTTGATCTGATCACACATGATAAACTTATTTATTGCTTCTTGAATATCAAGAGTATTTTCATCTTCAGTACTACATAATTTCCTTAATCATAAAAAGTAATATGTTAAACTAATTTTCTGATTTGTGTTGAATCAATTATAGCTTATATAATATCTTTTTACTTTGTAGTGCTTCTACATTCAACTCTTTTTTTACAGTTTCTAGATAAAGGATTTTAGAGTTCTTTGAACTTTTGTAATCTTACTAGTTTAATACAGTTAAAGTTAATATTTATGTAGTTTTTTACTAATTTTGTATCTGTTCAACTAGAAAATGTGGTCAAATGAATACATATCAATTGTGCATATATTGTATGATAAGGCTAGTGACATAAAATGCTTAATAGTTTAAGTTGTATTAAAATGTTTTTATTTTTTGCAAAATGGCATCATAATTGTTCCTAAAAAATCGTTACTTTTCTTTTTAGGTTCCTATGAAAATTTTGGATTTAAAAATCAGTCACTCAGTTGACATCTATGGGATCATCGATGCGCCGCTCCTTCGTCATCCTATCAACGTTTTCCCTCTTAGGATTAGTTGTCTTCCTTTCTTATTCGGGTGATGAGATCGTATCCGATTCTTCCAAACCTGTGCAGATCAAATGGCTTGTTGACGACCATGGATTTGTTCTTAACACTCCAGGTTGTCAAATACCGGATTGGGATCCTTATGATCCATCTATACAGTCGTTAATTAACAAAGTCTACAGTCCTTACAAATGTCCTGGAAGACCACAGTTCCTGAGCTCTAAGCCAAATGGTGTAGTTGCCTTGGACAAACACTTGTTGAGTTTTTATTATGGTATTCATGAAAATAATTTGACTTGCACATATCGGCCAATTATAAGAGACCCAGGTAATGAGAAAGAGAGAACGGACAGTAAATTCTACTATGGTAATCCAAAGAGACTGGTATTTGGAAGACCATTAAAAGACGAGTTCTTGATGATTAAATGCACCATGCAAGAATATCCAAATTTGACTCAATATATTCCTTTAGTGCCTCTAAAATTGGAAGTCGAAAAAGAAAAATCTCTCAAACAACAAAATTTCACTGATCAAGATCAACTCAATATAATTTTAGTTGGAATTGATTCCATATCTAAATTGAATTTTTTGAGACATTTTCGAAAAACTCACAAATTCATAAAGGAAAAATTATCTTATATTGAACTTAAAGGATACACAAAAGTAGCTGATAATACTTTTCCTAATTTAGTTCCATTGCTTACTGGGCACTTTATCGAACATTATTGGAATGAATCAGTTAGAGATATGTTTTTTGATGATGTGGAATTTATTTGGAAAAATTTTTCAGATAGAGGATACAGAACGTTGTTTGCTGAGGATGCCCCTCACATAGCAACGTTTAATTATCTGAAGAAGGGTTTTCGAGAACCTCCAGCTGATTATTATTTCCGTCCCTTTGCTCTAGCTGTAGAAAAATCTCTAGTGAGACATGAAAGCAGGCCCAATTGCTTACAATCAAGATTTGAAATGAATGTTCTTTACAGTTACCTCACAGATTTCATTAAAACTATGAAAAATAGACCTTATTTTGCTTTTACATTTGTTGCAAGGCTAACACATGATAGTTTAAACGCAGCTGGATATGCTGATGAGCCAACCTTTCATCTTTTAAATGATTTACATGATATCGGTGCACTTAACAAGAGTCTATTAATATTGTTCAGTGATCACGGTATTAGATTTGGCCCTATAAGGCAAACTTATATTGGAAAGTTTGAAGAAAGAATGCCTTTCATTTACTTATTTTTTCCTTCATGGTTCCTCGAAAAATATCCAGAACATGCTAAAAATCTTAGAACGAACCAGATGCGCTTAACTACGCCATTTGATATTCATGCTACGCTAGTGCATCTGTTGAATATATCTCGCCCTTCCTCAGCAGAGCTTAACGAAACATCATTCACAGGTCCTTACGGTCTTAGTCTCATGGATCCAATACCTAAGGAGAGGACGTGTGAGCAAGCAAGTATTTTGCCTCATTGGTGTCCCTGCCAAACTCACAGACCAGTACCAGTCACAGAACCAGTGGTTATAAACTGTGCAGTGGCATTAATAGACACCATAAACGAGTTATTAAAGCCATTTTCTAATGCATGTGCAGTTTTAAAAATGGATAAAATCTTAGATGCTCGTTTCGGGCAAGCGAATGATATGGTACTTCGTTTCGTAAAACATCAAAACGATGTCATCAATAGACATGTAGTGCTTGGTCAAAAAATAAATGCTCCTGGTGATTACTTAATTGTAATAAGTGCAAAACCTAGTGGTGGTATTTTTGAAGGTACAGTCAGATATGATATTGAGGATGGCACATATCGAGTTTTAGACGATATCAGCAGAATTAATGTTTATGGAAATCAGTCAATTTGTATAACTGATGCAAAAATCAGAAAGTTTTGCTTTTGCAAATCCCTCTCTATAATATTTAATAAATTTTTAAGATCATGACAATGACAACATAAGATAGAACGTGAACAGTTTCCCTCTAAACACTGTTCAAATATAGTTTATTTATTGATATAATTTATTTTTACATAAATGTGATATCTTCATTTTCTTCATAGTAAACCTATCACACATAGTTGGATGTAGTTTGGTACATATTCATCAAATAAATGCTTAAATGTTGTGAAAAAAGGAGCTAATACTTTTTGGCTAAATATATATATATATATATACTATTATCAAATTCAATTCATATATGTGATACTGTTTTAGTTTATTCTTATTAAATGAATATATACTTTTTTCTCCTAAATTTAACAAAGAAATTATCAGATATTTATATTTTAATAGAAATGTGTTTATTATAATCTATAGATCACATTACCAGTTAAATTCATGATTGTTAAAATAGAAAACTATGTATGTGGACTATCTAATTTATACATAAGAGTCATTTATAGCTTGTAAATGAATACAGTTTTAAAAAATGTGTAATCTAGATTACAGATGTGCATGAAAATCAAATATACAATTTTTATGTACAAAATTTTAATTAAAATATTATTTTTAATTTTCCGTAAAGTTTTAGTTGTATAAACATGTATATTTTTGTTAACTCTTTTGTATTTTAAAGTGAATTTGCATTGGAATTTACTTCACATATGGAAAAATTGTTTTCTATATATTTATAACAAATAATAGCAAAATTTATTTTTAAAATTAAAATAACATCATTTAGAAATAATTGATAACTTATTCACGCTGTTTATAAGGGCGAAGTTAAAATGTATAAAATTTAAGTATTTTAATTTTTTTAATACATAAATGCAAGGAAAATCTTTGCAGATAAGAAAACATTTGCTCTTTGTTTCCACCCTTTTAAATAACAATTTTTTATAATTTATTTTTCTCAGAAAAAATTTACGAAATGGTTATTAATGTGACAAAATTTTTATCAATCATAGTTTTTGGCATTTTTGGTAAAACTATAGTCATTTTTCAGGTACAATAGTTTGTACTCTTTCGTCATTATTTCTCTAGTCATTTCATCTCTCCATTCTATCACAAGTTAATTTGTTTTGTCCTCACTTTATCTTTATTGAAAGAACATAAAACTTCAAAAATGTTAAACTGACAAAATTTCACTATGCGAACTATAAATAAAACAATTTTGTTTTGGTTAGATGAGAGAGAGATTAAATAAGCTGAATCATTCATTAACTTGTTTATTAAATAATCAAACAATTTACCTACTAATAAAACTATTAAAAGTAGAAAATTACTCTTATTTTATAGGGAGTAAGAAGATATGTTAAAAATAAACTTTAATCACAGTTGTATAATGACTATTTTAGATTTCAATTCCTATAAGTTATTCAAATGTCTACGTATCAAATACTTATCTCATAAAGTAACGCATAATCACCTATAAT
Source organism: Latrodectus geometricus (assembly GCA_026290005.1). Lineage (NCBI taxonomy): Eukaryota > Metazoa > Arthropoda > Arachnida > Araneae > Theridiidae > Latrodectus > Latrodectus geometricus. The sequence continues at coordinate 512,402 of JAPDSC010029807.1, read as the reverse complement.
TATATAATAAAAAGTAGAAGTATTGTTCAATTTGGTCTTTGGTATTATCGAATATAAGGTTCGTTTGCTTTTCTAAGGATTGTAACAATATTTGTGCTCATTACAAGAATACTAGTCATTTTTATAAGGTTGTTAATTACGCTATTTTTCTTCACACATAATAAGTTCTTTGATTCCTTGAAACTGTTTCTCATTCAGATGAGACTTAATTCGTCTAAATAGAACTTATTAGCATCATGTGTGGCAAACTAGGATAAGAGTTATAACACCATTATATATGCCAACCGGATATCATAAGAATTGTCATGGGTCAAGTATATGGTCTTGAGCGATCATGATGCAATCTAATTTCTTTTCTTATAATTTTTATCACTGCATTCTTCATAACTGATGTATTTTTCATAGACTGTGATCGCTAATGATCTATCTGACTACGACAAGTCTAGTAGACTGTAATCTTTACTTAAAAATTGTTCAAAGTATGGACCTATTACTTCGATTTGGTAAGTTTCTCCTTGCTAATCGATGATGCCGAGTAATCCCGGGAATTGTAGAATTGAATATTTACATAGAGTAAAAATAGCTCTGCATGCTGATAAACTGATAAGGTTTCCATATAATAACAGAAAATAATAATTAAAAATGTATTCGGCAGGAAAACATCAATGCTATATCATCAGTAAATCATTTTTCAAGATTTTACCATGTCCAAATTACAGTGGATTGTGCGTTACTTTCGATATATTCTTACTAGAGAATGTTTTATTCTTAGACATTATAAATTGACAATTTATGCCATGCTTTTTAAAAACATTTAAAAAAATAAAGGTAAAGCCTTTATTTTATTTTTTTCCTTTTTATTGAAATATTATAATAATTATAAAAGTTTAACTATATGAATCACACACTTACACTATGAGTAGTAATAAATATTTTCATCTCGATAGATCATTCTAGAAATTAATAGTTTTCCTTATTTGTTCTTGGCATTAAAAAATTACAAAAAAGCAATATATATTTTTAATTTAGTAAAACTTCAAAGTTTGGTTGTTAAAAAATATCTTATGCATGTTAAAAAAATTTGCACGGTTGTTAAGTTAAATAATAAATTGGTGACGAATTTCTTGCAATAGACCTCGATTAAACACGATTAATCATAAGTGAAATTATGACACTCTTAAGATAAACAATAACATATTTTACAGAAAGATACTGCAAACAATTATTTTACTAATAAAAAGTAAAATATCATGATGGGAATGTCATTTTATTTATAAACACGTGATAGAACATTATCTTTCTGTTTATCAATAAATTCTCTTAACACATGTAAAATAGAGTTAAGAATATCATTTGAGATCATGAATACAGGTTGAAACTTGGATTATTTCCATGTTTAATTATACGCATTTTTAACAGATTAATTTACTAAGAAATTTCAGCTATTTTTCTTTGTAGTATGCATACAATTTTATTCATATTTTATTTATATTTTTGCAGTTTTAGTCATATTAATAAATTATTCTAAGAAGTACATAACTAAATTATAAATGTTCCAAAAAAATGTATCACATTTAACAAATGCTTATTTGTGAAAGGATTTCTGAAATATTTGCTGCATTTGAAAATGCAGAAGTGGCATAATGAATGAAAAATATAAAAGTTTTAACATGTCCATATGTCTTCAAAATATTTATATCTTATACTGAAATTCTTATTTATAAATTTTTAAGTAAGTTAAATATTAATTATTTCAAAAATTTAGCACGATTTCCACTCTCTGTAAGCTATTAAAGTTCTTTTTTAATGTTTCGAATGTATGTTAACATGTTTTAAAGTAGTAGCGTACTGTCAATATATCATTTTGTATTCTTTCAACTACCTCTTATAATATATGCAAAATATTAATGTTGTTTCCTATGAGTGTCTACATCATATTCATTGCCGTTAAATATATTTATTCTAATTTATATATAAAATTGATAAATTGTTGTTTACATTATGTTTTTAAAAGACATATTGATATATGTGTAAAAAATACTGTACTTCCATCATACTTCCATATTATAGTACTTCCACATTATATATGTTGCTGTATTTGTTCAATTTGACAAAAAAGAAAACAGACATGCATACACACACGGATTACTTGTGATTATATGCAGCTATCTATTGTGTGACTTGAGTCATCTTCTGAATCTACAGAATGCCAGCTTAATCGCTTGATATACTGTGAAATCTGACTCAAAAGCAGTTCTGAAGGTTGGAAACTGTTGATCATGACAAGAAAAGTATTAAATATCAGATATCGTACATCTTGTATATAAATATATCATAAAAAATAGTATATTTATATAAAAAGATGTACTGTAATATAATGATAAATTTATATATAGATGTACTATAAAATATATTTTAACAT
>JAPDSC010029807.1:451299-504980 GCA_026290005.1 Latrodectus geometricus | reverse complement strand
TATATATATGTGAGATGTGAATAATTTGAATTGTTCAAATTATTATATGAAACAAATTAAGTACCGTACCTTTTCATCTGAGGAGTGCAAGAAGTAAATAGTGTATCCGTTACTATATATTTAGACTTTTCATTATTTTCTTGCATGATATACTGCAAGAAGTTCTGACTATAGAATGAAGAAACAGTTTAAGAGAACATAAAAGAAAAAAAATCTCTGTAAATCATCTAAAGTGCCACTGATTTAATTAGAAAATTGTAGTATTATGTGATATTCTAATAAAGAGATTTCGTTAATATGTTGTGATTTTTTTTCGAAATATTTATACATTTAACTTATTAAGGAAAAATTAGGATACAATATGTACCTTAATTTTAATGTACATATTACATATGTCAATTTATGTACTACCTTAAATGAAAAAATTAATACCCGAACGGGTAAAATAATACCTTTGATATAGGCAAATTTTATCTATAAAAAATGTAATAAAATAATGTGTGAAACAATTACTGTTTTAACAAATAAACTTAAGATCACATTTTCATGCAATATGATTGCTATGAGAGCAAGTACTTAACGAGCTACAATAAGTTTTATAATATGGTTGAAGTATTGCAATGATTGAATGTTATTTTAAGTTATTAGACGACAAGCATTTAAGAGATGAACAAGTAAACTGGAATTGACTTTTACAAGCATATACTGTTGGGATATTAGTTTTTATTTAATAAAATATTATAATTTTTCAGCAGAATATATTTTCTGAATAATCTTCAGGTAGAACACATTGTTTAAACTCCATACTGCTTTATGCATAACATACCAAGAAGTCTATTTTACTCACTAAATAGCGATTTTATAAATGGTTTTATAATATCTCTAAATAATGATTTTATAAATGATTGAATACTGGTAAGAAAAATAAAGTTTAGTTTGACATTACCTGATAGACAACTTTGATGCTCAATACTGTTATAATTTTTTTAAATCTACCACATGATTAATTGCTGGGAAAATTTACCAAAGTACAGTCTAAATTCGTATATTGGAAGGAGAAGGAAAAAAATCCGAAACACCAGTTTCGTCTTTAAAAAGCAGAAACACAAAACACATCGCCTTATTTTTAACAATATCTAGGCTCGAAGCTTTATCTTTAAGAGTGACACATGATCTCACAATACCAAGTCATTTTATATACTCTTAAAGTCTGATAACTTGATGCAAGAGAAGCAAAGACGCTTTTTAAAACGTCTGCAAACACGAACTTAGATCCATTGCTTAGACAACAGATGGCGTTTTCACTCTGTAAAACAAACATTAATGACAAGACAACTTTCACTGATGAATTAGAAAAGGTCTTGTTGACAAATAAATTTCGAAAGGTGTGTTGAAATTTTAAATGATTGTTAGAATTTTTATGAATTGATTGTTTCACTGAAAAAGTATAGTATGAAGTGTTTGTAATATCTTTTTTTATAAACATCATCGAATTTCATTTCAAAAGCGTAAGAAGACAATACGTCTTACATGTATTTATAAACCATGTTTTTATAAAATATGTGTTATAAAATACATACATGTTTACATATGTATCAAAAAGTATTTTCTTAAATAAATACATATATGTTTTATAAAACACTTACATGCATTTATAAAACATGTTTTCAAGTGGTACATTTTGCGGTTTATATTAGTAGCATTACTTTTAAAGACATAGCATATAAGTAATATCTAAAGATAGAATTAAATATAGATCTTCAAATATAATGTCGTGTTTGGATTAGACTGGAAATTTCATCAAAACGTTTGTGAAAAGCCCCACTTTAGGTTTTCCTTTAACCTTCAAATTTTGAAGAAACGGCATCTAATGTACTCGCGGAATTCTTTAGAAAGAATCCACAGGATCTAAAAGACGACTAATAAATTTTTATAGCTAATAACTTTTCGCTAATATTAATGCTTTTTTTAAAGCTGCTTAACTGATAGTTGGAAGCAAAATGTGTTGGGATGTTTATTTCTTGGATTGTAAAAAAGTGTTTTTGTACGTGACGAGATGATTTGTATTAAAAATTGTCGACATGGAAAATTATATAATACTTCCATCATAAACAGCAAATGGAAGTAAAACTTTTTTTGTTATTTTTATTGTTATATTTCTGTTATTCTTAATAAAAAACATAAATTGAGTTTTTACAAAAAGAAAGCAAAAAAATTCATTCATTGTTATATTTTCGGCATTCTTTCTAGAAATTTCAGAACAGATATGACTATATAATAAGATGCACATAATACTTGGTTATGTGAAATATTGCATTAATCCTAATCATGTAGAAGTATTCAGAGTTGTTTTTAACATGCATTTACACATTCAAAAGAACTTAAGCCCCGATGGCTGTTATTACCAAACTGTGATTTATGACAAAGATCGATTAAGTACTTTAACTAATGGTCAGGCACATTATTTCTTAAAAACTTGATTGAATCGCACATAATCGACTTATTGTTAACTAAAGCATGGTGTTACTAAGGCTAACTGCATTATAATTAGTATTTTTCTAAAAACACACTAATTTTTAATAAATTTTGGAATATCAACATTTGTGATGATAAATTACATTTAACCTTACACAACTGTATTTAACATTATTGAATAAAACAATCAAGAATCACACAAAAGGCAAATTGATTCAACAAATACTAAATGTACTGAGAACTTAAAAATAATCTAGATATTCATTATTATAATCGTGATTCATTATTACCTTGATGAGTATTTTTACAAGATTATATAAAAAGCAGATGCAGTTTATATTAAATTAGACATATTTTTCATGGAAAGTGAAAAAACTACTTCTACTATCTGTGGGACTTTATTACTATCTGAAATTATTGGACATGTTTTACGATCAAAATGAATAATTTTTGACTAATCGACTGCAATAGCCAGAAAAATGCATAACTTTTTAGTGTCTTTAAATAGTACTTTAAACAGTTATGCGGTTTTAAAATTGAAAATACTTTTGATTATAAATCATTAATTTTTGAATGAACACACACACACCCACACACATATATATATATTATCAAGTTATTTCCTGACAAAGAACTTGTCAAAATTATATACAATAATTGTATATTTATCTTATACACTTACAATACCAATTGGAACTATGATTTCAAGGGCAATCATGATTTTTAATTACTGATATAAATATGAAAGAAGTTTAACCAAAAGATTAAATTTAATAATTCTTAGGAATTATTCTTTAAAAAAATGCTTAAAACTTAAGTTATTTTTCCTATAAGATCATCTCATAAAACAAAAGGTAGTGCACAAATACTTTAATACCATAATATTTTACTTTAACAAATGTTTTTTAAGTATTTTGAATGAATGAATTTCTTGTTTTGGTTTATAAAAACAACTTTTAAATGATGCGAATTACTATGTATTGTGATATTTTCATGATCGCAAATGATTATATATTAGGTGAATACATTTTGTGTGTGTGGTAATAATATCCTTCATTATCTTTACAGCATTATTTAGCTACTTTTACAGATAGACTTGAAATGATAATGATTATATTTTTCACTAAAGGAAGAAATAAATCCCAAGAGTTGATATTGTATAAGTACCGTGAGTGGGAAGTGTTAATATAATTTGATAATTTCTTAATGAGAATATTTTTTTCAGTCACAGGCTACAACAAAATAAGAAATGATTGGTTGATTGTCGGATATATTTTGGCGCAAGAACCACGTCTAGTTATGCTGCACTAGCCCCTAATTACGTGCAATTACGTAGGAGAAATATAAATTAAGTGCCTTCTATTTTGAAATCAAACGATAAAGTTACATTAGATAAATCTGAGTAACTTTATGTATGTAAATAAATTTTTGTGTGGTGGATTATATAGTATAAAACTTGAATTTGTTTCTTTGTATATGAAAGGACTTTGTTTTAAAAAGTCACAAAAAAAAAAAAAAAAAAAAAAACCTCTCAGGGAATGTCTCACTGTTACATGAACTTTCGATAATTTAAATACATATATGCATGGGTTTGAAAATAAAAGATGAACATGAAGATAATACATATATTTTATAAAGATCATTTACACTTAGTATCATTTCCTGTTTTCTTGTAAAACAAAATGTGCTATTGTTTTTAAAATTTGTGAATACAGCCTTAAATTTGCCATTGCATTGTGAAATTTATATAATTTATCAATACTTAATAATAGTATTTTTTAATGATAGATTTCATATTTTAAATTCCATGGATAAGTTTTATATCTCAAATGTCATTTAAATTATTTGAATTTTTAGCATCAAAATCAACTGTGTTGTCATTTTTTATACTCATGAGACTTTAATTAGAAGAAATAAATGCAAAAATAAATTTTTTATGTAAATTTTAATGATATGCAAAATATAAGACTATTTCAATTGCATACGTTTTACAACACATAGATGAAATTTTTGTGGTTTTCATTCCCAATGTTATTTAATGCCATTAAAATGTCATGTTAATAAGCGGAAAACATTAAGAAGCATTGATCGATTGTTTTCAGAAATATGTGTTGGGAATTAAATACTGCTTTTAAAAAGGTAACTGTTAGTAAATTCCATCGTTTTAATTTAGTTCATTGTTCATGATTTGAAATGAATAATACAGACATTGAGTAATATTAAAAAATTATTCAATTACGAAACTAAAAGAGTTGCTAGATTTTTATAAACGTAATAACATTTTCCTTCCAAGTAACTATCTAAAACTAAAATGGAATGCGGATGTTTGGTGACACAAAAAATTTCTGAAGACTCAAATGAAAACATGCTTTTACCATTTATGTTTTTAGCTTTTTAAGGTATCTTTCAGGCAGAAATAAAATAGTAAAGCCACGCAGACTCTTTGATCAGAATTTATAACATTCTAAGTTAAAAAATGAAGATTTTATGTTTATTTATGATCTATGAAATTCAACAACACCACGTTTTAAATTTTTTTACATTGTCCTCTTGTACTATAAGTTTTGTGATTTTTCATAAACGCACAGAAAAATCTGAAAACTGTATGTAAAAAAGAAAAAAAAAAAAAAAAAGAAAAAAAAAAGAAACAAAAATCTTAGGGCTATTAAGAGTAAAGTCATATGATATTTATATAATCCAACTTTCAGTTTGGTATCATGCGAAGGACATGAATACGTTTTAAATTACAGAATTGTGTGTGTTGAATGGGGGAAATTTGTAATTTTTTAAGTTTCTTCCTTTTTGTTCCTTTGTTTGGAGTGCATCATTTAATTCAGAAACATTAGGTGTTTCATATTTTAAATTTTTCTTCTATTTATAGCATTAACTTTTTAATGACAATGTTGTTTTCTTAAATTTTACAGCTATTCAATGTTACGTTAATCATAATTACACTTAATGTTAGAATCAGATTCGGGTTTTGATAGCTAAAATTGCATTTATCATTCTTAATATGAATTCACATTAGCTGATTGCATTTAATGATAATGCCTTTCATTTTTGGGTGTTTTGTTGAATACAAGTATTTAACAAAATATTCTAACTATAATTTATAATATATAGCAAATTTATTCTTCTAGAATTTCAGAAAAGTAATAAAGAAGTAGTTTTTAAATCAGACACATTAATTTACTATTTCATATTTTCCAAAGGAAGATTTAGCATGAAAGCAACTAAAGAACTTACACAAAATTAATAACATTATTTTTACTGTGTTTTTTTTACTGCGTATCTTAAAGGTTAAAATGCATACGTGCAACTTACAACGATGGTAGATGATAGGAAGAAGTTTTATCTGTTTACACACGCTGGATCAAATTGCACAAAAATAGATCATATATTTATCGTATAGAACTATGATCATTTACTAGTTTAACTTTATTTTCAGGAAAATTTGATATGATTGGACATATACTGAAATTTTAAAAAAATGCATACGTTTAATTAAATATAAGTATTTTTGGAAAATTACTTTTTTATGGTTGTCAAATAACATTTTTTTTTTCTTTTAGTAATTTTAATTTATTACTTAAGAAACTTGTACGAAGCATTTTATTAGCTTTTCATATATGTTGGTGCTATAATGAATTTTATTCCTGTAATTATCAAAAAATTATTAGCTTTTTTAATTTGTATTAATTATGTTATGGATTATCGAAAGCAATATTATATAAAAGTTTCGCTTAAATAATAAGTGTATATTAAATGCATCAGGGAAATTATCTTAACTGTAGACATATCAGCCAAAAGTGAATATTTAATCTATTATAAGAAGTTAAAGATAGCCAAAGGCCAGACCAATTACAAGGAAAGATCGCACGAGCAATACCATTCAAATCAAGGCACATTTATGTAACTTGGAATAAAAAAATATTTTAAGACATCATAACCTCTAATTCTTTAAGAACACAGAAAATGAAAATGACTTCTTATATGTAATTCCTATATGTAATTCATTAAATTAAAATATTTTAACAAATATGCGCTTGCAAATATGGCCAATAACTAAGAAAAATCTTTTATAAATTTACGATAATCTTTTTACTTTTACCGAAAAAAAAAACCTGATTTGAAATTCTAATTTAACTTTAAAGAACTCTATTTTAGTTTTGAGTTAAGGACCAAGCAAATCTTTATTCGAGAAAATGGTATATTTTTTACTAATTATTCACATATTTTAACCACTTTACACATTTTTTTTGGGTTATAAATAAAAATTTACATAAAACCGGATTAAACTGATTTTCTGAACAGAATCTTCAGATAATAAAATATCTCTCTTTGGTAAAAATCCCTTATAAATCGGGTAGAAGAGTTAAAAAATAAAAAAATCACTATATTAGCGATATTTTTCTGAAATTTCATGATACTCAGCTGTTTTATACATATGTATTATAATATATACTTGATTATAAAATCATGAAAGAATTATGTTCGATGATTTCCACATTTATAACAAAAAATTTATTAACCAAATCTTTAATGAAAAAGATTTTTCAAAAATGTACCTTTTCCTGAAGTTTAAGAGATTACATCTATTTCGTGAAATAAACAACAAAATATCTTAAACTCAAAGTACCCAAATACTTTAGATGAGAGATACTGTATATATCAATGTCTAATGTACCAGTTTCCAAAAAATCATGAGATTTCATGAGAGAAATTTTAATTTTTTGAAATAATTCCTTACTCATACAAACGAACTATTCACCTATTCATTTTCGGTGGACACCAATTTTTCATTTATTTTACATTAAGTGAACACGTAATTCAAGATGTCTTCCAAATTTTTGCCCTGAGTTAAATTGATAACAGTTGCAAGTAATGAAATTGCTTATACCAGAACGTTATCTTTGGCTAACTTAAAATATTAACTATGTTTCATAACGAAATTTTGATTAATTTAAATCGTAACTAGTGCTGATTTGAACTCCCTGAAAAGCAGTTTAAGCCGCGATCAACATGAGTCTAAAACTTTTCGTTTCAAAAATGGAGGCATGTGATTCTCCCCCCCCCCCCTTTTAAAATTGTCATTTGTGCGTAATGGCTGGGAATAGAGAAAAAAAAGATGTACCGAATGGTATCCCGATTATTCTCAAATTGTCATATAGTAATTTTTTTGAGAAAAAGAATATTCTTTTTTTTTTTTTTTTTTTTGGAAAAGTATTGTTTATTCGTTGTAGTGAACGTATTTCCTATTTTCCCAATATTCCATTGATCGGAAATGCGTACAACGTACGAATGTGTCCGACTTTAATATTAAATAACTTCATAATTAAACGAAATTGCCAAGCATTCAACACGTCATCCTATTAGTTTTCATCTAATCTATACGTGAAACCTCATTTCAAGGCGTAAAACAGAATTTTGAACAAAATAAGTATTTCTAAATCGTAATTTTTGTATGAAATTTAGGTACATGTCTTCCACTGGAAATCCCGGCCCGATTATTCATATTTACAGAACTGCCAATGTGTAATATATATTGCGAAATATAAATGGTATTTATATATTGATTTCAATTTTCTTATAAAAACGTGAGCCGAAAGCAAACATACGTGATATAAATAAAATTCAGATTTATGATTTAAATAATTAGGTTGTTAACATAGATCATATGTGTATGTACTTCTTAATTTAATTTTGTTCTCAAATTCAAATATTCAAAAATTTACTTCAACTGGCGATCTTCTTAAAAAGAAAAAAAAACTTGCTTGTAAATAGTAATTAATGGTTTAAGTTATAATTTTGTCAGAAATCTTAGAAAGCAATCTTTTTTGGTGCAATATTATTACACAAGATTAACATTTGTATTTCTTTATTCATCCATTTGGATTGTTTTGCAAACACGATTTTGTTCTTCCGTTTTTTTTTTTTTTTTTTTTTTGTTAATATTACAATATCCTTAAAATCCTTTACTTTGCCTGAATAATCCCTAACTTTGCTACATTCTATTCCCGAAATATGCTATCATATTATTTCTAAAATTGGCTTTTACTACTTTGATGTCATTAAACATGAAAATATAAATATAACTAACTCAATAAAGTATTGAAAATTATCTTGGAAAAGTTAATTAGTTCATTTTTTCCCATATATTCTCTTTGAGTAATAAAGATATTTTAAGAGAACCTTAAGTTAGTTCAAATGTTTTTTAAATAATTATATTAAACAGAGCACACAGAAAATGTAATTTTACAATTTATGAAATAAATATTTATGTCACAAAAATTTTATAAAATCTTTTTTTTTTATCAAAAAGCAAGCTTCATTTTGGTTAGCAAATTAATTTTTGAAATAACTGAATGTTAACTTGTTCTTCGGATAATCTTTACAAGAAGAAATAAAAAATTACATATTTTATATTCCTTCATAAAAATGCTTCTTGAACTAAGAATTTTAAAATTATAATTTTGACAAAAAAACCGAAGTTTTATTTAAAAAAAAGAAAAAATTTAAAGATATTATTTTAGATTTATCTGAAAAATTATCTAAGCATTTTCATGTTAAAATCATGTAAATAAAAAATGATTAAATATTGCATGTTTTAATGTGAAATTATACATTATATAATCAATTACTTTCTGAATAAACTATATATTTTCTAATTTTGTTTCAATATTATAATTATTTTTGTACATTATTCATGCGAGAAGAGTCAATGGAAGACAAAAAGCTTAATTTCGTGTCAAAATGAAGACAAAAAAGCTTTTCATTTTTGGGAAAATTTATAATTTGATTTCTGATTATTTAATTTTAATAAAATCTGTCCTTCACACTTTATTTGAAACATTGTCATAGGATTTAGATACTTTATTTAATTGCTTTTCAAAATAACTAAAATTTTTCATATTTATAAAAAAATAACATTCAACAAAAAGTATTCTCATCTCTTTCTCATAAATACACCAAATTATATTCTTAGTTTCTAATAACTTTTAGAGTTAATTTGAATTTATGAGAGGAAGATTTTCGAAAAGTATGATGAAATAAATGTAAAGAAACAGCAAACATTTAAATGTTAAATGATAAAAATAATTAAAATATCAGACAATTGTAAAATTAATGTTAAAAGATACTTATCGTATTATTTAAACTTAATAAAACATTTAGCTTATTTTGAAATATTAGTAAAGGTTCTTTCTGAAATTGTGATAATACTATGTGAATACTTTTGTGAAATTGTTTTCTTTTAATTAATTTGTCATTTTAGATAAAATCACCCTCATTGCATTCAAAAAAATTAATCAAATAAATAAAAAAGAGTTCAATAAAAGAGTAAAAGGCAGTAAGGAGTTGCTATTCGAAATTTTATCAATGTAACGGGATAACTGTTGTTTTTTTTTTTTTATGATTTTGGATTGCATACTTTAAAATATCTGTATTATCCGGAATTAAAATGCAAACATTGCTCTCAAATTATATTCAAAGTCACAAAGTGTGTAGAGCAAAAGAAAGACAGCGTAATTATTCTCCTGGATGTGACTCATTTTTTTTTTTAGCACATTTTTACTTAAAATTAATACCCAGATCACATCAACAATTGCTTATCATATTTTGGGTTCATTGATTGTGAGAACGCGATGATTTTAAGGACACACATAGCAAAATGGTATCTTAAATAATTTGAACCTAAAAATTTAATAATATCTCAATTTTTGAATGAAAATTCGAACACAATTTTGAATTTGTGAGCGAATATGTTGGTAATCTGAACGAAATAATGAATAGTGAACTAAAATTTTACATTTGCTCTGGAATTAAGAAAAACAGAAAATTTTCAAATAATTAACTATTAATATGAACTCAGCAAACTTACCAATAACGATAAAGAAGATCCTTTTAGTATATCATTAATTGCAGAGCTGATACTTTAAATGCCATAGAAATAGGATAATTTATAAAACAAAAGAAATCAACAAAAAATAATAAACGAAGTTGATGAGTTGAAAATAATTTAGTGAAAACAAATTTTTCTTCCAGATTCAAGCCATCGAAAGTATCTGCAATCTATTTTTCGATTGCTTGAATCTGGAAAAAAATCTTGGATTTTTTTATTGCTGAATTTTTACATAACTTTTCTCAACATATAGAACTTATTTAATGAAAGTTAATTGTATTCACACATTAATCTGAATAAAACGTTTCTTACATCATACACGTGCAATATTTTTACTGTATTACATAGATTAATTTGTATGTAATATTTTTATCAGCCTTGTTTATGACGTCATTTTGGTTTAAGCGTCACGAATATCATGATTCCTCTGATATCGTTTTACCAAGGACAGTTGTTTTTCTTTTGCAACTAACTATAGTGATAAATACTCATAAAAATTATTAAAGAACCCTAAGATATTATTTTTTAAATGGAAAGTTAAATTCTAAAGTTCACAACATCGTTGTTTATTATATGCCCACAAGAGGTTACCATTTTTATTTCTTAAAGGAAAATGGAAAATTAAAATAAATGCATGGCCAAACCATAAAAATTGTACCAATTCATTCACATTAACAAGTGCACTAATAAGGTTTTCCAAGCTTATTGATCATCACACTCAAACTTCTCATAGCTCCATGCAATTAAACATCAGCTCAAAACCTCAATGTTTAAAAATGTGAGAAACTCACTCTTTTTTGCATATAGCTTACTGATTTTACATTATTAATATTTTTTACATTCAAATCGCATAGAATATTATTAACCATATCCGAGTCGTTATTTTCAAAAGACAGTCGAAGATATTTTGAGAGAATTATAGAATTTTATTATTCATTTCTTTGCCTTTTTTCCAGGATTTTATAGCAATGGCTGTAAGTTAAACCTTAACTGCTATGCTTGATCAGAGCCCCAATTTGTCCGAATTAAATACTCGTAATAATGGCAACCGCTTATTTTGATTATTATTATTGTTGTTTTGTTGAATGAGCGAAAGTGAGAAAGCTTGAAATGTTATGGCTTACATACTTTATATCACGAAACTGAAGAAACATGGAGCTGCGTGCAAATCAGCTAAGTTTCCGAAGACTGTGCGAAAGTTTAGCATCGCATGCTAGGACGTGTAGAAATTCTTCGCGAGCTCTTGTATCATGTCTAAAAGGTAGGATTGATAATTTAAGCCTATCGTTACAGACAATTTCCTGTTTAGCAGCGATCGTTGAATGTTTTTGCTTACTATCTATGAATACATTATTTGCGATACTTATAGATGTTTTGTATTTCCTAGCACTCCGAATAAACAATTTGTTATTTTTGCAAACTAATTTCTCTGCATTTTCTTATTCCATGATAAAATATTAGTATCTCAGTTTTATCTAGACTACTTGTTTCCATTAATACTTATTACATTATTAAAATGTAATAATGGTTCTTAACTTAAACTCATAACGAGAAAATTTAATTATTCCGTCATATTTTAGAATATATCAATAAAACCTGTTATGAAATTTTATACGTACTTTATAATTCTTTCCAAGTTTCCTGTTTTCCGAAAAATTGAAAATTGATTCCATTTATTTATTTGACTGGTGAAAATTTCAAATGCAATTTTAAAAGAATGGATTATGGGCACAAATCATTTCAAAGAGTTCAAATTATCATTGTTACACAAGTTTTTCCATTTCTCTTACTCATTGCATATCTTACACAAAGCTATTCTTTTAAAAAAAATTATTAATTTAATGTTTTTTAAGCTTTTTCCATTTCTCTTACTCATTGCATATCTTACACAAAGCTATTCTTTTAAAAAAAATTATTAATTTAATGTTTTTTAAGCTTTATTTAAAACATCAGATTTATTTCAAAGAGAGAAATTCTGTGATTTTTGCTTATTACAATATACATTGTTAAGAATGCATCTGTTACTTGCTCCAGATTTACGAAATATTTCATTTCTAGATAATTTAAAATACTTTTCCTACAGTGTTGTACTAAGGTTAAAAATTCAGCTTAAGAAAGTATTTGTTAATCCTAAAATTACTAAATTTACTCTTGTATTATTCAAATGTATCGCTTAAACAAGAAATGTGTCTTTATTTTTTCTATTGTGAATAAATTATTCTTAAATTTGATTGAATTCTTTACATCTTGTACTAATTTTTTTTTCTAAATGAGGTCAAATAGGAAAAAATACTGTTTTAGTCTGATTAAACAGTATATTAAGTTTATTGGTTTTAAAAAATATTTTTTATTCATTGTGATTAGCAAGAAATTCTGTTGTTTTATCAAACAAGCTGTTCAAATTTTCATATTCTAAGTGTATGTTAGTTTGATAATTTTGTTCTTCTGTAATTTGTTACTTTTGACAATTGTCTAATGGATCATGTTTTGGTATTGACTTATTTCAAGTGATATCTTTTACTTGCCAATCAATTGAAATCATTAAATTTTAAGTAAAATATTTCAGCTAATCTGTAATTCTAAAAGTTATATTAAATTTTTTACATTGTTTTTAATTATGGACACCTTGCCCGTAATTAAAAACAATTTTCTTTATTGGGGTATAATATGATGCTAAATAATATGAGGATAAATTTGTTAAATATTTTTAAATGTGAATCACCTACTGTATTTTGATACCAGATATGTACTCTTCTAATATATAATATTATAATAGATAACAAATGTTATCAAAGAAGGTTTATAGTTCCATTACATAAACAATTAACATGACAACTTGTAGAAAAATATTAAAGTTATTTGTTTTTGTAGCTTGGAACAGCTTTACTATAGCCCACCTACCGAATTTGGCAAATTTTTTTGGCACCAAAAAGCATCAAATACCTTGTTTTGAAAAATGGTTACCTTCAGGATTCATTGCAAACTCTTTGTTTCAAAATAGAGTAAATTTCTTCACCTGAAATTTTAAATAATAGAAAAAAGTTTAAGACAATTATCATGATTTTATATAAAAAAAAGTTTAACAAATTACTAAAATGATTAAAATTAAAAAGATATAATTAATATAGTAATGCTAATTACTAAAAGATTTTTAGTCTTTTGGCCTTAATACTTAAATTTAACTAAGAACCTTGTGCCAAAGAGAAAAGAAGCTTCCGAGATTCCTGAGGGTATTCCCTCCTGGACTGAAAACTAAAATTAGGAAAATTAAGGGGTGTAATTTTAAAAACACTGCTGAAAATCCATCACATGTTCACCAGTATAGGTTGTGACATCTTATTATTTATAGCCAGGGTGATATTTTTTGGTAAAAATTTTAGATGGCCTATAATAAAGGATAGCAGATAGCTTTATTTTTTAATGGTGTTCTTTTTTATGCTTGCATCTGATTCGTAAATCATTTGGTTACTCTTTTATCTTTTAACTTCAATCTTCTCTTAAGATAAATAAGTATTATAAGAGGGGAATTTAATTAATAGAAATCATTGTTCATTCTAAAATCATATTTTAATATCTACTATATTAATTGAATCACTATGTACCCTACTGAATGACTATCTTTATGGATTTCAGTTCAACAACTTATAGGGTTCAACTCTCATATTAGGTATATTTATTTATTCTGGTTTAGAATTCACTTTAATTTGTAGATCCCTATTAAATTACCTTTAATATACGAAAAATTGATTTTAGAGCAACAACCAAAGTGCATATAATAATTTAACTCTTGCATTTGATTTTCTTCACCGCTGGGAAACTTTTTAAGATTTAAAGTATTTTATTATTAAGGCAAATTTTTTTCCAATTTCTAGAAATCCAAAAACTTGTATAAATTTGGCCTTAAGAGAATAAGCAACAATACTTTAAAATTTCAGTAATGAAACAATGTAAAGCTAACAGTATATCTTACAGGATGATATTATTTTTTATAAACCAATTGTATTAATGTATATTTTGTAAAATATTTGTAGAAATCAACCAAATCTCTTTATTTAAGGACACAAGGTATAGTAAAACTTAGAAAAATGTAACAAAAATATAAGGGTTTTATTTTTCAACCATTGATAAAGCTACTAGTATTGACAACAGAGTTAATTACATTATTTTAATGAATGCACCATACTTTTGTATAAAATACTGTAAATTTTCCTTAAGAAAATATATAATTTGATCAATTGTCAAAACTTGTGTTAAAAGTGAGATATAAAAGGTATAATTATGTTGATATTATTAATGATTTTTTTTTTAATTTTTGTTTTGTATATATTTTTAAAGTATATGTTTAAAAACTTAAGAAATATCTTGTTTGTTCATAAGGTTATGATAAAGTACATAAACAAAAACTTAGTAGTCAAATATACTGCTGAACCTGATTTGCTAAAATTGTAAAAATTTGCCTCAGCGAAGCATCAAAGAGTAATTTACAGATAGAATATCACTAATTAACAGTTGTGAAGTGCTTTAAAATTTGTTAAGCCTGAATTTGTTAAGTGTATATTATAAATTATGCTAATTTTTTATGTTGTACTACATATACAAACAGATGAACATATATATATTTATACGCATACTTAATTTTATTGGAATTAGAACAGTATCAATTACAGTAAAGTTGTTCCCAAATTTGCAACTGAATAGTTATTTTCTGGTCTTTGGTTCAACAGTTCATGGGTTAAAATCCCACCTTTAGCTTGGATGTTTCTAATCATTCAAAGTTGTCTAACAACTGTATGTCCCTGTCTATGATTAGCCATCATGTGGATGAATGATTGTTGAGCAACTAATAAAGCAGTAAAATTAACTAACTAAGCAACTAAGTGATATGTTATAATAAGTACCAGTATAAAGCAAGGACACACTCTTAAGAGGTCTCTTACAAAAATCATTGAATTAAAAAATATCCTCTTGAATTTTATATTTGCAGAATAAAAATAAATTTTAAATTTAAACTATTTTTTGTGCAGAATTTATTTTAAAAGTTTACTTATTCTATACAATTAATTAGAAAGAAATAAATCTAGTGAGAAAAAAACACAATACTTTAATTTTTTAAAGTATGTTGTCCTATATTTGAAATCTTTGTTTCAAAAACACCTTAAAAGTTTAACTAAATTTTTTACAAGAATATATTTATATTAATCTATCAACAAAAAATATTTAATACTAATTATCCTATCATAATTTTGTATAGTGTTTGCATTAAATTTTAATATTTAATAACCAACACTAGAACTAGGAAATGTCTAATTATAGCCTTTATGTATGCATCATCTAAAAATTTATTCATCCTTAATTATATTTTCTGAAATTATTCCTAATTTTTCTGGCAATTAATGGGTGAAAATAATTTATATATTAAATAACATATTTGATTTAATTTTTATTTGATTAGTTAAGTAATTTAATTCTATTTGTACAACTTTAAATAAAAAGTTTTTGCTGAAAAATGTTTATAAAATTCAATTGTATCGATATAAATTTATATATGGCATTGAAAATTGCATTTTTATATTGATTGTTATTTTGACATTTTCAAATGATGTTACAATTAAGAATTTCCCATAAGTATCTTTTTGTTGCTTTAGGCAACATTAAAAAAATTACAAGAGTTGAATAATTTTCACAGTCAATATTCAAGAGAATTCCAGATTACTCTTGCTAAATATTTGTTCCCTCTAAATTATTTGAAATTTATTAATAAATTTATAAATTTCTGTATCTAAATTTTTTATTCTTCATCTAAATAAATTTTAAAACAAAATATGTTATCAGAAGAAAGTTATTCTATTTTAACTGCTCAAAATTTAGAACCTTGGAAATATAACAGAAAAACATTTGTATCATGTTTAATAGCAATTTTATTCTATATCTCTTAATGATATACAATGTTCTATATATTGATATAAGAGAAAGATGTAATAAAATATAGAAAATAAAAATTTTACTAAGAAGTTTATAAGACTTGTGTCCATAAATTTGATTCCTACCTTGGGTGTAAATGTATATAGTGGTTCGGAATCCAATTTAAATTGTGGGTCTCAGTCTAATTATCCTTCATGTATGGAAAATGCTCATTGAACCATAAAAAATAAATAAAAATAATAAATTAGGACTTCAAATGAGTTATAACATTAATTTTATTTTTGCATTTTTCCTATTAACTTACATATTTTCATTCTATAATTCAAAAAATTACATCAAATGTTAATACCTGATGTAAGTGCCAAATAAGATAAATCCATAAAACTGTGCCAGAATGATTTTTTGCATGACTAGTTTCTGTATGCACATGAATCCTCCTCGATTTTGGAGGTTATCTCATATCAAATTCTAATATGAGAAGAATTTTATTAGAGCTTTGGTAGCTTAAGAATCTTATAGTTCTTTATTTTTAAAATTTGATTAGTTATTTTTAAATATAGCTTAAAACATCATGTGAAACTTGCTTTTTCAATTACAATAATTTTAGCGTTTCCTGATTTATTCATTGTAGTTCATTTTATGAAATTGTAATGTTATGTTGCAACTCTTTGGATTTTATATATTTTAAGTGTCATTATTCATAATAGCAACATTTTTTATCAACCTTCTGTTAATGACACATTGTTTGTTGATTACCTATAAATATCTTGTCATGTGTAAATAGTGTATTATTGAGAGACAATTACAAACAGTTGTTCAACTCATTGCATGGTGTGCTGAGAATGGCTATACTTTCTCTCCTAGCAACAGTAATTGTCCTGTTCTGTAAGAAGACTAATCTTCATAATCCTGTTATATATTTAAACAACAAATCTATACCTGTGGTCAGTAAGGTAAAACTACTGGGAATAACATTTAATAGAAATTTAACCTTCTGCATGCTCTGCATCGGTCGAAGATGTATGAGTGATCGCTTAATATCCTCAAGGTGTTTTTAAACACATCTTTGGATGCAAATCACTCCTTCCAGTTTTCCAGTCATTGATTTTATCTTGTATTGATTGTGCTTGTGCTATTTAGGAATACTCTAAGTCTTCTCTTTTAGTTAGATTTGATACTGTTTATTAGTTAGCTTTGAGGATATGTTCAGGTGTATTCCATACTTTACCCATCTATATGATGCTTGTCACACTTTTTTCTCATGACCAACTGGTACACGAATGGTTAGTGTCCATTCCTTCGGGTCAACAGTTCATGGGTTCAAATCTCACCTTCAACTTAGATATTTGTAGTGTTTCAAAATTCACTTTAAACCATAGATCTTGGTCTAATCAGCCCTCATGTCCAAAAAATGACCTTTGAGCAACAAACAAACCAAACCAACTTTTTTTTGCTGGAAAAAAATCATGTCTGATCTATGTGCTGTCTGTTTTGTTAAACAAATTTTTTTTGTTATATCTATTTTGGTATGACCAAGAGATTATCATTATCAATCCTTTTCTCAATTTAGAAAATCAGACTCTACTAATGCTGTTTTTTTCAACAGCTTTATTCATCATATTGCTGTCTGTACTTTCCTTGCACACCAGTATTCACTGGTTGATCCAAAACAGCTGGACATGTTGGCTGTCATGTATATATATTGATAATATTATACTTAGCTACAGCCACCACACCTCCTGTTCTATCTTCACCTCTGAAGATATAGTAGTAACTATTCTCTTCAGCTAGTAAATCTCATAAATGTTGTGTGTACATTGACAACTTGAGTGTTTTGGAATCTTTGAGGAATGGTAGGTTTGAATGTCATTCTGTTGTATCCAGAATTTTCAAAGAATTTAGATTCCTTTAATGGAAAATCATGTAAAGTGATCTTTTGTTGGGTCACAAGTCCTATAGGTTTTGATAGCAATGAAAAGGCTATTGCACACCTTAAGGAATTGTTTCCACCTTCAGTTCTATTCTGTAATGTAAGAAAAAGTGTCATAAAGTTTATTTATTATGGTTGGAGTAAATGAGTATGCAGGTTGGGAACAAATTGCATAACATTTTTCTGTATGTCAACTTGTTAGCTTTGTCACTACTAAGTGTTGATGTTAAATTAATTTGCTCTTTCATATTGAACACACATTTCACACATAAGCATTTGTTTTCAAGTGATTTAAATTAATTGGGGGGATGAAACATGTGATATGAACATACAGTATATATTGTATTTTAATTTCATATTCAGATTTTAACCATCATTTTTTTACTTTTATAGTAATATTTTAAGTTTATTTGCTGTATTAGGGTAACTTTCCCATAAAGAGCTATTCTCGTTTTTAAAAGCAATTAATTTTATATATGTTACTTGGTTTTAATTTTAATCATGCAATTTTTCTTTTATATTTTATTTTAGATCTGAGTTTTAATCGTACATAGAATTTATAATCCTTTTATCCAGTTTTTAATGTTTGGGTTTTAGAATAAGAATGTAAATAAATATAAAAATTTTTATTTGGAAATTAATGTTTGGCACCTCTTGTCTATTTTTGTACCTTGTGGCACAAAACCCAACCAACTAACTTTTTTATGTTAAAGACTAAAAATCTACTTTTTTAAAAATTTTGTGAAAACTAGATAATTAGACTTGTGTAAATTGTATTATCTATTGAAGTTATTTATGTAAGATACCTTTAATTTGTGGCCCAATAAAAAAACCCTTCTTTTATCTTTCCTTATTTAAATTAGGAAATTTGTTTCTGAAAAGTAAGAAAACCTATCCTCTTATCTAAAAGTTTTTAAAAGATTTTCATCAAACTGAGTTTGTCAGTGGTGGAGGAAAGGTTTTTTGTTGGAACCCGATGTTACATAATGGTGAAAGAAAATACATCATGAGCATGGATTCACCTATGGTTCATGTTAATTATTATTATTTTTTTTTGGTTAATTAATGAAGTTTTCCTTTAGGGTCCACTGCTCATGGATGTAGTGTTTTTTTTTGGTCATGTCTATCCCATTCTCAGAGAAAGTAACAGAATTTTGTGTATCTTGGTGCAGGACTCAATCTATTCAATGATTTTCAAGTCTCTACAAATGTGCCACTTATAACTTAAAGCTTCCTTTGTATTTTTAAAATGCATTGCACAGATGAAAATACTAACATTGCCTAAATACAGTATCACTGCTTTGAGATTACCGGGTTTTGCTGGATTGTATTCAGATCCTTATGCCTGAAATAGGCCATTCATATCAGCAATATACAATGTCCTCTTTCTCCACAAAATAGTCAATGAAATGATTTTAAAATTTGCTAAATTAATTTATTTTTATACTTTTTCCTTCCTTTCCTGTTCAGAAGCCTGGAACCTAATAATTCTGAATTTTAGGGTTTTAAGTCCTGTACAAGATCCTTAAGCTCTACCCATTTAATTTCATGATATGAATATGTTATAGATATACACAGTTAAATATCAGAATCTTAATAATTTATATCATCGAAGGTCTTCCTCTGATTCATCAAATATTTATCTTAAGCTGTAGTTATAAGATCCTCAGAATAAGGAACTGGTCACTTAGCTTAGTGTAAGCTTAATAGTGTTTTGATTTTGAAGAGAACCTCTTGACATCTGTCAAAATTAACAATCTGTTATATGAATGGCCTGTTCTCACCAAAATATAGGTATCTCAAATTTTATTCTACATTTCCCTTGTAACCAGTTCTTCAATATGAATTGCATCATATATGTGGAGCTAGAACTTGTTCTGCTTCCCAACTCTTTGCTTAAAATACTAACAAAATATTTATAATTGCTATTTTGTTGATAAGCTGTGTATTGTTCAGTCTTCAATGTGGATTCATGACATACATAGCAAAATAAGTCCTTTTTATTTTTATCGTCATGTGACATAATGCACTGAATGTAATATAATCATATCATAATAACACTTGACATTGGCAGAATTTTTCAATCACATAGTAAAGTAGGAGGAGGGAACATCTAAAAATAAACTAAAGTTCTGAGATCTCTTAGAACTGCTTTTAATCAGTTATGATGTCCTTCTTATAGTTTTGAGAGGAAGTATTCTTATTAGAAGTGTCACTTTTCCTTTTTTTAGAGAATTCTTCCTTTTTTTAAACAAATTTGTGAAGTTCCTTTTTTAGTGAATTCTTAGATATCTCATTTTTGAATGTAGCTGGAGCCTCAAATTTTCAGAAATGTAGATAAATAAGGCTTTCTTATGAAAGATATCACTATGTAGGTGATGACCCCTCTATTAGTGACACCGCTTTGGCCATTAGTTATTCAATTAAATTAAAGCATACAAATTTTTTAAGAAAATATGTAAAAGCTAAAAGTTTGATTTGTTATTTTTAGCCAAAATATAAAAGTAATACATTCATGATGTGCTATCTAATCATTTATTAACTGCCATAAGTGAAAAATATCCATTTATGGTAGTTAATAATAGTTTTCAAAGTATTTAAAATTAAAAATATATTTAATATGATTTAATTACTTGAAATGTTGATGTATATCTATGACATATATAATGTTTATATATGCATATTAATATTCAAAATTCTTATATTTTTAATGCTACATTTTAATAGCAGTTACTTATTTTTTTTTAAACTTAATGTTCACTCCATTATTATTTGTTTAAGAAATAAAATATATATAAGTTATTACTATATATAAAAACTATAAGATATAATATACATAAATTATTAAATAGAGGCAATAAAAGTAAAGATAGAAAGTTAGAGTATAGAAAGAACATGCCTATTTTAAAAATATTCCTTTTTTAACACTATTTTCTAAATATTATTATAATATTTGCAGTTATATAATATTATATTTTGTCTGAAAATTGTATCTTAATTTTAGTGAATTGAAAAAATTAAGTGAAGAAAGTTTGACTAGGCAACCTGAAGAAGTATTTGATATCATATGCAAATTAGGTGAAGGGTAAGTTAATTAAATAATTCTCTTATCTAAATTTTATTTTGCAAATTCTAAATTTGGTACTTTTTTTAGGAGTTATGGAAGTGTATACAAAGCACTTCACAAAGAATCTGGGCAAGTTCTTGCCATTAAACAAGTTCCAGTTGATACTGATTTACAGGAAATTATTAAAGAAATCTCTATTATGCAACAATGTGATAGTCCATATGTAGTTAAATATTATGGAAGTTATTTTAAAGGAACTGATCTATGGGTGAGTTTTAAATATATATTTTTAAGATTTTACCTATATCTGTTAGAGCTGAATGAAATGATATTAATTATAACACTTCAATGCTATTTGCAAGCTAAAGTAAATAATGAGTTGTAGTTGTTTCCACTGTAAATATATTTATTGACATATGTACAAATGAATCAGTTTAAAAAATTGCCAATAATAGTAACAGGTAAATAAATATCTGTCACTGTCATTTACAATTGTAATTTAATTCTTTTAATTGAAATTTAAGTATATCCAGTTTTTTTGGTTTCGTTATTTGTGGAATTTATAATTAGTTGATTAAATCAAAAATAAGTACTCTGCTTTTAGTTTTAAAAGTGATAATGCTCTTATGTTGACATTTTGAAAATTGGAATGACAATTGTGCGTTATTTTCTTTTTATTCAATGTTTTCGAAATTATCTAAGAGTGAAAATGGTTTCAAAGAAAATAAGAATTGTATGTGATAACTTTTCGTTTTTGGAGATAGATTTCTACCCTTTGAAAATTGTAGAAGTGAATTAGTTCCAAAAAATATTAATCTTTGCTGGGGGAATAACTACAAAAGAAAAAATAGGGATGATTTAGATTTTGAGAGAAAGCAACTGGAATAAATCTGGTTTAAAGTACAATTAGACCTTTTCTTTTTAAAATAAGTTACTGCTAGAAAAATATTTTCATGATTAAATGTACAATAAATTGTGCCCAAATTGAAAAGGTTACAGATTTCAATTTCTTTTTTTTTTTTTTAAATATATTAAATATCCTGTAACAAGTTTTTTAGGTGAATTCCACAAGTTGAAAAACTGATAAATTTAAGTGATTTATTGAGCAAAAAATTTTTTTTTTAATTTTTGGACTGAGCTGGCAGTGAAATAGTTAGCATTCAACGGTTTATGGGTGTGATTCTTACCATAAACTTGAATATTTGTTATGATTCAGAATCTATTTCAACCTATAGGCAGGCACTGATCTAGCCTTCATGAGCAAAAAATGTTAAGTTTCTAACCAACCAAAAAACCTTTTCTTTTTGTTGATTTAAATAGAATAACTGGATAACAAAATGAAACATTTCTGTTTTTAAAATGGGCTTAAAATGTAGAATACCATTTTGAGATCATAGAGCTGTTGAGAAATTAAATAAAGAAAGAGTTATTATTCAAAAATAAAATATTATGAAAACATGTTCTCTTTATACTTTTTTTTATACAAATTTGTTGAATATTTTATTTTAACCATTCTAATTTAAAGCTATTTTAATAGACTCAGTACTTGTTTTATTTTGTTGTTGGTTGAAAGAAAAAAATTGTGCTTTAAATTACTTTTCTTTGCACTTAACATTTTAGAAGTTTTATTCTACCATTAAAATCTTGCCACCTCAATGTATCTTTGTTTTCATTTATTTAAGCAATTTTATATTTAATTAGATTTTTTGGGGAAATAATCTTTTAAAAATGTTTTTCCTTGTATCAAAAATTTTTCTGTGTTAATTTTAATTTTCAAATATTTTTTTGACTGACTTACCAACATTTTTAGATTGTTATGGAATATTGTGGGGGTGGATCAGTGTCTGATATTATGAGGCTTCGGAAGAAAACTGTAAGTATTCCTTTTGAAGGTACTAATGTGCTGAAAAAGTTTAATCTGGTGCTATATATTATATTTTATGAAATAAGTCTTTATAAATATTATGTTATGTAAAAATTTGTTTTAATATAAATTTCATGATGCTCAACATATTTCAAGACATAAAATTTTAATTTTTTAATTAAAATTATAAAAACTTTTTATATATAAATCTTAATTTGAATATTAAACTTTTTTAAATTCAAATTATGTTTGTTTTCATCTGTCTAAATCTATAGAACATAATTAAAAGAAATCCTGTATTTTTTTAAGGCTTGGAGTGAAAATGAATCAGTAATGAATGTTTCATATCCTCTGGTTTTTCAAAAAATCCAATCTTTCTTGCAAAAATCATCACCAGTTCTCTTTTTAATTTTGTCTAAATTACAATATTATTTATCCAATCCTGCAGAAAAATCTTATGTTGTCATAAAACATAACTTTTTATGTAAAATTAAAACATGTAGTTTTAATTCTGGTTGATTTATTTATTATCATTTAAAATAAAGTTTCTTGTCAATGGAAAAAAAAATTGTTTTTATCTCAATTTCAATTAGAATATCTATTTTAATAAATCTCTTAAGAATTTTTAAATGCTTTTTAGTGTGCATGAATTTTAATCACAGATATAAATGATATAAATTTTTAAAGTGCTTTTGCTAAAAATTTGGTAAAATAATTCTAGATTGAAATAACTGTTATAAAAGAACTTTATTTTTTCTTGAAAGTAATTTTAAAGTTTTCACCTTTTTGAATAATGAACATTTGCTGTATGATTGTATGCTTAGTTTTTTGTTTAATATTTAAAAAAAAGCAAGGTAAAATAAGTAAACAAAAATACATTTATAATGTATTTTATGCAACAAAATTCGTAAAACTTTGGCGTTCATTGCTAAAAGAAGCAAGACTAAAAATGATGTAATATTGTTCATAAAAATGCTTTTTAAAAAGAATAATATAAGAGATATAATAAGCAAGCATATTATAATAATTCTTTACATAATTATTTTGCTGAAGGAAGAAATATCTATTTGAAAATAATATCTAATTAAATATAATATTTCAAAGATAAAAATGCATATCAAGTCTTAAGGTCACTTTAAACGTTTGTTATTGTTAGCCAATCTGATTGATAAAATGTTTATATTTTTTGTGAAATGATTTAGTTCTAGCTTTATAAGTTAGAAAATTGTGTAACTTTTCAAAATGAATAATTTTTAAAACAGGTTTTTTTTTTCCCCCAAATTTCTTAAATCACTATTTAAAGTAACATGTGAACTTTCAAGTTAATTATCTTTACCTCATTAGTACTGTCTTCAAAATTTTGAAGTTTCTATTATAACTTACTACAAAATTGCTTATTTTGCTGCTACAAATAGTAGAAATATTTTTTTCTTAATTGTTACAAATTAAGAAATTCCTTTTACCATTTTATTTCACTGGGTTTGTTTGAACATCAAAGATGAATAAAAATTTATAAATATTTTTGGTTAATTGATTATCATATCTTTTATGTTCTGTTCTCAAATTTGAATGATTAACTCTTAGGCTTCCATTTTAATAATTCAAGGGTATCATTGTCACCTTAGCATGGATGTTTGGAATCAACTCATTGTTTAGATTTGATATCCCTTATTTGCAAAAGATAGAGGGCAGCAAATTAACAAAACTAAATTTTGTGATTATTTTTAATTGGTTCCTCATAATTTTTTGCTTGATCTCTTATGAATAGTTTATTGTTGATTTATTGTTGTGTTTGAGACTAATGTTGATCTGTATGTCAAGTTATATATTTTATCAAAAGTCCTAAATAACCAGTCTTGAATTTATGAATTGTTGTTGCCTAAAGTTGAATAACTAAATCATTAAACTTAACCCAGTTTTTTACAGTACATACTTTATTCAAGTAGGAACAATTTGTGAATGTTATATCTAGTGTTATAAAATAAAAATTTTCATATTTCAAATGATGACTTAATTCAAATGCTTCTTAAATGATACAAGTCAAATGATGACTTCAATGGTGAATTAACTCAGTGTAGACTATTTTAATATTAACGTTTAAAAAAAAAAAAACTTCTTAAAAATGTTAACTGCAGACTGAAACCAAATGAAGTACACTTAATAATTTTTAAAATCAGAAATTTATTTACTTATTTTTTCTTCTGGAAAAGTTTAAAAACAATTCTTAAGCTTTAGTTTATATTGTATTATGATTTCTTTTGATAATGTGAAATTTAAGGATTTGATATCAAAGACTGTGAAACTAAATTAATATGAATTTAAAATAAGCTTTATGGCATAGTAATAAATCTTAGTTTTAGGGAATTGGAATTTAAAACTTTTAGAATTTATTTTTTTGGACCAGATTCATTTACTCTAAATATTTTGCTGTTTTTTTAACTATTTAAAGTTTGTACATTTTTGTTTCCAAATTATTAAACTAAAGAATTAAATTAGAACAAAAATGTCAATAAGTACTTGTTTTCTTTTGAAATTTAATATTAATTTAATTGACCAGTACTGTCTTTAACTGTGATTGTAATTATTTTTTAAATATAGAAAACAGCTTAACATGTGTTTTCCCTCTAACAATCATTATCTTTATTTAGTGTTATAAAAATAAGCTACACCAATTTTTCATATGTGATTACAATTTAGCTGGTGTATACAGAATTGTGCCTTTACCAGTGTTATGGTTTAAGAAACTAACCTTTCTCAGTTTATGGCTAATCAAATTTTTCCATTTAATTATGGGTATTTTGTTTTCCTATTTTTGGTAGTTTTGATTTAACAAGTTTATAATGATAAATTATGTTCATCCATTACTTATACTATATCTATAAATAAGAATATAGATTATTTTTTTAAATATTTAAGTTGTTATTGCAATTTTGTAATAGTTTTAAATTAGTTATCTTCATATAAGGATGTTTTTTTGTTTTTGTGAAATGAATGAAGTTAATATATATGAGATTCAAAATTTTATTATTTCATTTCAAAATGGAGATATTTTAATAAATGTATTTATAATATATGTTGTACAATTTTTTGACAAAGGTTCTGGTGTGCTTCTAGATTAAATTATTTATTATAAACATTCAATGTTTTTGCAAGTTTAAGAGTTATAAGTAAAAAACTGTGTAATTTCTTATTCTTTCAGGACTTTGATGTATATTTAATATTCCTAATGTAGGAATAATACAGAGACTTAGTGAAATATCTAATTTTATTTGAGAAAAACTGAAAAATGTTACTGGTTTTTATCAGTTACTGGCTGAAATATATTATCATTAAATTCAGAAAATTCAATATTACAATAATATTTTTAGCTAACACTTTCATTATCAGTTTGTGTACATTTAGTCGATTCTTTGTGTGAAACTGTATAAATTTTTTAAGTGGTAGTTAAAATTTCCAGTAACATTGAAATTATAGAAATAAATTATTTAATTGTAGCTAACAGAGGAAGAGATTGCCACGATTCTCAGTGACACTCTGAGGGGTCTTGAATATCTCCATTATAGACGAAAGATACACAGAGATATCAAAGCAGGGAACATTTTATTAAACACTGAAGGGCATGCAAAATTGGCCGATTTTGGAGTTGCTGGGCAATTAACTGTAGGTATATTATTTGAATTACATGTGTCACAGAGTTTATTTATATATATTATCATCAGGAAATTATTTAAAATCTGCCTTTTTAAGTCAGATAAATTCAAATTTTGAAAATTGATGTTTTTCCCTGCATATTTAACCTTTGGAAGTGAGTACACTGTTGCTCCTGGGAAAATAAATCACTATTCCCAACTTCCATTTATTTGAAATTAATTTATAGATTTTATGCTCAATGATATTTGTAATTGTGATTGATTATAATGCATGCTTCTTTATTTATTGCTTTGTTGTATTTCCTGATAACATTTGAATGCTTATTAAAATGTAATATTTTAATGTTAAAAAATATTAAATTGAAGGGTTATTGCCTGCTTCATTATAAAATTAAAGTTTTCTTTACTTTTTTTTATAAAAATTTTAGTTTCAGAAAAATTAATGAAAGGGGAAATTTTAAACTTGTTAATAATTCAAATTATGCAGACCTGTCAACTTTATGCAAGATCGTGTTTTACTCTTACTGATAACATGGAGTATTTTACACATTTCTGTTTGCAGAACACAGAAGATATTTATAATTTAAACAAATCTTAATCTTAATGTCTATGAGAGATGGAAAGTAGATTGACACTTAGCATTATATACCATCCCAGACCTTCTAGAAAGTGTTAAAGTTGCATACATGCACCTGTCCATAAGGCTGTATATTCCTAATCTCTTGCATTGTTTACAGCAGTATTTTGGATATTCTCAAAGCTCTTATTAGGTTAAACTTACTTGCACTCTTTACATATTGGTTGACCATGGAAATACATAATTCCCTCCATTAGATTACCCCGTTCAAAATCTGAATCATCTCCTATTTTTAAGGAAGCTCCAACATACAAATCAAAAGCTATAAAGACTTTCAAATTAAAGTCTGCTAAACAAAGCTCTTTTAGGCTCTCCGTATCCATCCACAAAGCCTTATCCTAGAGACACTGTATCTCTACATCTCTCGAATGACCCGAAAAATGTATTGTTTGAGGTATGAACAGATGATATGCCTTCCAGCTCTCTTGGAGAAGAGCTTTTCAATTTAAAAAATGACTTAATTTGTTTCTTGGTACTGCCGCAGCTTGTGTTTCCATTTTAATGACATCAAAGCTATAATATCAGCTGCAAGTGTTGCACTTCAGGAAACATTCCGGAATCCTAGTAACAGCATTTCCTTGCGTGCTTTAAATGCTTTCAAAAAGATGTGATGGTGATTCAGTGTTTGAAGATGTTAGCATATTAACCTCGAATAATTTTCCCAGCACTGTCCATCCACTCAATGCAACTCTATAGGCTGTAGCTGTGAGAATTCACACAACATAATTGATTACAGTCTGTTGCTTGTATTTACCACCACATCATGTGATCTACCAACAGGAACTTGATGCATTAGTTGATCAGCTGCCCATACTATTTTCGTTGATTGGTGACTTTATTGGACATAATTATTTGTGAGAAGTGATGATATTAATTATCACAGTTGGCAGATAAAACAGCTTATTCCAATAAATGTTAAATTCTGGTGAAAAAAGCTTCACATTTCCACAACAACATCCAGTAAGCAGTTATGGAGAAAAGTATATGCAGCCAATGGAATATATAAGGAATTTTCCATTCCTATTTTAAAAACTGGAGTTGCTGTATACTCTTCTCTTCAGGACACACAGTTTTGCCTTTCAACTGTGAATTTTGGATGTTTTATCTAAAGAAAGCATTGCCTCAAGCCTATAACATCATTCTAGGATCTGATAGAATCAGCTATCACATGCTTTAACATTTAAGTCCATATTCCCTATTGAACTTACTGCTTTTGTATAATAGGATCTGGACTGAAAATAAATTTTTAACTTTGGAATGAATCAATAGTGATTCTGGTCCTTAAGCCTGGTAAAGATCCTTCGCATTATCAACCAATATCTCTGATGAGTTGCCTATGTAAAACTGTTGAACGTATGATCAATGCTTGTTTTGTACATGTCTTGGAAAAAAATTAATGTATTTCTGTTATTCAGTATTTCTGTAAAAGAAAATTTACGCTAGATAACATATCTGGAAATCTAAAAGCATTTCCTTCATGCAAATCACCTGGTTTCCTCCCCCCCTTTTTTTTACATTGACATTTTATTAAAAAAATATGCTTGTTATTTTAAATTTCTACTTTAGTATTTCTTCCTTTTCAAAAAATATTTGAACATTGATATTGAAATTGCCTATTTTTACTTTTATTTTGGATATTTAGGATACTATGGCTAAAAGAAATACAGTTATTGGCACACCATTTTGGATGGCTCCTGAAGTGATACAAGAAATTGGTTATGATTGTGTAGCTGATATCTGGAGTCTTGGAATAACAGCCTTAGAAATGGCTGAAGGGAAGCCTCCATATGGGGATATTCATCCAATGAGAGTAAAATACTGTTAAATATTTTTAAAACCTTTTTATGAAATTGTCTACATTTTTTTAGTTTTCACAGACAAATAAGAATGTAACAGTTTATATTGCATTAATTTATGTATATAAATGAAAAATCTTGACACTCTTTAGTGGAAATCTATTTCATTTTTTAAATAGGATTACAATTATATATATTTTCCAATTTCAGTTTTCAGTTACAAAAAAATATATTTAAAATTTCTTGAGATTAGTTTTAAAATGTTTTGCATAAAGTTTTTATTTTAAATATTCTCTTAAATTTGAATGTAAATTCTAGTGTTACTTTAAATAGAAAAATGCTTATATAAAGTTTGTATTTTCTTGTTTTGGCTTTAAAAGGGTTGATTTATTTTTAAAAATGGATATTTGAATAAAAGAAATTTTTATATCTTACATACTCTTTTTCTATTTTTAAGGCAATATTTATGATTCCTGCTAAGCCTCCACCATCATTTCGAGATCCTGATCAGTGGTCTTCTGAATTTATTAATTTTGTTTCAAAATGTCTAGTTAAAAATCCAGAGGAAAGAGCCACTGCTACTGAATTATTACAGGTAATTAAATATGTATTATTTCTTGTTCTTATATATATAAATATTATGATTTAAAATGTTTTTCTTATATAATAGTAATTATAATGCACTTTTAATCTTTCAGAATTTTTCGATAAAATGTTTGTTGTAATACTATCAGTAATTGTAATACCATAGTTTTATAATTAAATACATTTAAGAATATAATAGGAAATACATTATGTAATAAAACTGTATATTCTATGTGCTAAGAATAATATTACGTTATACAAATTTCAGATTAGAAAGTAAAATGAAATGTAATTTTTAAGTATATAATTTTTCTTATATCAATTTCTGAATTGATAGCTAAGCAGTTGATCTGCTTTATTGTTCAATATTTTGAGATTTCAATTCCCATCTTGAATGGGGATGCTTGTAGAGGTTTTAATTCCACTTAAAAAATATAGACTCCTGTCATGTTCTCATGTTAAAAAGCATTAAAATATCCTTGAATAACAAAAAATTTACATTAACAATAACACAGGATTTGAAATTATATTATTTAAAACTACTACTAGCTTTGTGTGTTTACTGCTCATTTCAGAATAAAATTGTAAAAAATGAGCAGTAAACACACAAAGCTAGTAGTCTCATAATTTTAATCTATTGTAAAAATGTTATTCTGTCAGAATTTTAATCTCCAAACTAATTTCTTTTATTTTCTCAAACTTAGTCATTATTTGATTTATTTTACAAATGATAATTTTTTCAGAATGCCTAATCATAATTATTATTCAAATTCAATTTTCCTGTTTATTAAACATTTTTTCGTTAAACTAATAGTTTTCTAATGAATATTTTCTTTAAAAGAATATTTTAAGATTCTTCCTATTTTTCCATGAAAATGGAGCTATTTGCTGAATTATATGTATTCATATGACAAAAGTTCTCTGTTTAAAAACACACTCATATGTAAAGTTTAAAGGAATTGTTAAACAGGAATAAATGGTAACTTTTATAAAAATGTATAGAACTGGAAGAATATAAAAAATTTTGATGCCAAAAATTTTTTAAAAATTGTAACTGTAAAATTTTATCTAATTCACATACAGTATATCAAAATTTTTAGTATATTAATATAAAATTGTCAATGCTTGTAAATGACAATGAATTTCTTACTCCAAATTTACATTTGTGCTATTAATGAAATGAATCTCTCTTTCATATGAATATTTAAGGAATGATCACAAGTAAATATATTTGAAAACTTCGATGTCATAAGAATAACTTAAAATAAGAGAAGTCCTTATTCTTTGTATCATAATTATGTTCTTTATATGAGCTAGTTATTTTTTATTGTTCATTAAATTAAAGGCTGTTGAGATAAAGTAATGCATTTGTGTCACACCATTTTATATCAAGTTTTTTTTAAAGGCAATAGGGCATGTAAAATTAGAAAATAATGAAGGTGATCTAGACCATTAGTTTGAATATCATTTAACTGGTTCTTACTGCATTTGTATATTTAGATGCAAACTGTTGATCTGCATATATTTTGGAAAAATAATTATTGATTTGGAATTCTTTGTTGGATTATCAATTTTTTAGGGTTTATCTGTTATTTATAAAGTGTAAAAAATAGTAATTTTAAAAATGAAAATAAAATTAGTTAAAAGAACAATTAAATTTGTTGATAATGCAATGATACATACTGTAAGCTATTGTACATTAGTATATGCATTATTTGCATGTTGTCCATGCCATGTTTATAATTTAGTCAGAATAATATATTTTTATGATTTGTTGCTAAATCAGAGCTATTTTATATTTGTTTGTAGCTAATAATATATGCTTATAAAGAGCATTCATAGTAAAAATGCTACATTATCATTAAGAACTATAAGAATAACTTTTAATCTTTCTTCAATGCAGATAAATTCAACTTTACAAACACTCAATGAACTGCAATTTAATATTCAAAATTCAAATTTGCTTACCTAAAAATTTTTTTTCATTAGATTGCAAATTAGCTTATTTTATTAATTTGTTTTCTATTATTGCTATCAATAATATCTTATTTTAAACTTTTTGTAAGAAAACTTTCTTTTTGCTTCTTTGATTGTTTGAAATAAAATTTGTTGGAAATCTCATTTACTTTGAACTAAATTTTTCACAAAAATAATTATACCTCAAACAGCATGTTATAAAAAATATGCAGTGTCTTGAAGGTGCAAAAAATATGCAAAAGTATAGACATCAGTAAAGCTGGAAAATCATATATAATATCACAAACAATATTTAATTGGAAAATGCTAATTTGTATAAGTCAAACAGAAAAAATATAAATAGAAAATTCATTCATTTGTTCTCTTGTGTAAAAATAATGCAAAACAAAGGAGTGTTATATTCAGTATGATCAAGAAGAAACTGAAAATTTCCATATTAATGTAGCAAAGATAAATGAAGTGTGCAAGCCTTGATTAGCGAACTTTTTGGATTGTTTTACCAGAAGCATCTTTGATTATACAAATGAATAATGGCTGATATACATGATTTGAGGGCCAGCAGATGATAGTGATTAAGAAAATATCAGATAAAAACAATTCCTTTGTTTAAAACATTGTTATGTAACACATTTTGTCTATTAGTTTTCATCTTTATATTTTAATTAAATTAGTAAAATAATTGAACAAAAGTGCAAACTAATTTGATACTTTCCTTCAAAATTAGTTGAGTATACTCTTTGCTTGGTTAACCCTTTAAAGCATGATAGCTTTTTTTTTGGGGGGGGGACAGAAAAATAATAAGTATATTGAAGGTTATTTTATACAATTTCAAGAAAAAGTACTGCATAGTAGTGTCATCTATGGTAAAATAGTTTAATTATAAACTAGCTATCTGTTTTCACTTGAAAGGATCTCAGATAGGTATTAGAAATAAAACAATCACAGTTACAAAATTGCCCATGTGAGAAAGAGTCATGAGCAAATTTGCTGGTGATCATGTAAGTGAAAATGTACTAAAGGGTTAATCATCTTAATTCTTTAATCTAATTCCAGAATAAAAAATTTAAATGATTATAATTCTTGTTGATTTAAATGATTTTCTTTATTTTTTTTAAATGGTAAAAGAATTAATGTCATGTTTTTAAAATAAATAATGCTGTTTGTGTGATTAGGACAAACAAATTTTTTATTGGACTGTTAATCATTATAAACCTAAGCTATCTCCTAACAATAAATTATATGTGAATTGCTAGTTTATAAAATTACTTATGGTTTGATAACTTTACTCTCATTTAATTAATCAAAAACTTTAATATTTAATGCTATTGTTTTTCAGTGATTTTTATATTGTGCTTATTTTATTCCTAAATCATCTTCATATAATGAAAATATGTCAAAATAATATGAAATGTTTAAATTTAAGACTGAAAATGGTATATTTTTTTATTTTATAAAACAAAGAAATACAATTGATAATTTCTAATAAATCTCTTCTGACTGAAAAATGAAACAATTAAAATTTGAGCTTATACCAATTTTATCAACACTAATAAACATCATTTATGTAACAAAATGTTGCCAAGTATGGAAAAATTTGTCTGATGCAAATGTGAGACATGTTTTAAGTAGATAATTTCTTGATGCAGATAGTTAGAAATGTCAGATGGATAATAACACCCCACTAATCCACTTTTCTTTGCTATTATTCCATTAAAAAATATATTTTAAATCAATATTTTCTTCTATTTTTACTAATTAAACTTGTAAAATTAATTCTTGGATTTCTGTTACAAACTTCGAGTGGTGATCGATTGTTATTGAAACATACTCAAATCTGTTCCATTTCAAATTATTGAATTAAATTTTAATCATTGTATAAAAAAATGAAATATCATATAACTATAGTACTGTTGACTAATTATTGTAATAAAAAAGGCTGATAAAAATAATTTGATTATCTAAAATATATAGAAATATTATTTACTTTTGTGTACTTTTTTACTTATTGCTTATATTATTAATTGTTATATTGAAAAAGAGAAGCATTCCTAGTATATAATTAATTCTTTTAAAATGTATAATCTTAAGCAATTCCATACTAAACTAAATAAATATATAAAAGAAAATATTTCTTACAACTTTTATTTCCTTTCTGTGAGCAATGAACTCCAAGAATAAATTTTGGTTCTAAAGTGTTTTTATTTTCTTATTAATTTTATATATACATTTTTTTCCAACATTTACTAATGTATAGAACAAATAACAAATCAAAATTGATAACATCATATGATTTCCTTTTATTATTCATTTTTATGCACATTGAACATAATGAAGCTTCTGATTACATTTTATTTTATGATTATGAAACTTAATTCATTAGAACAAAAAGAATTTTAACAGGCAGAAAATTAATTTAATATAAAGGAACATATTTATTATATATTTTTCAATACTTATGTGTAATCTATCAAATTTTTATATTTAAAATTTTCTTTATGTAGCATGAATACATTAAAAATGCCAAACCTGTGACAATCCTACAGCAAATGATTGCTGAAGCTAAAGAAATTCAAGAAAGTGAAACTTATAGAAGAGATAGAATCAATAATTTAGATTTTGTGAGTTTTATTATGCTTTATATGTATATATTTCATGGTTATATTTTATATTTTAAATAATCTTTAATATTTTCTAAGACTAAAAATGAAATTCTGATGTAAATGTTCTGTTCAATTTTTGAGAGAAAACCTCCTTTGTCTACCAGGATTATTTAGTCTGGGACAGTTTTTTATGTATAACAGTAGGGTATTAAGGAAAGTATTAAATTATAATCTGGAAAGAAGTTATCAAAAGTTATATCTTGTTTTCATGAGTTAATTCTTATCACAATTTGTCAATTTCCACTTATTTATAAATTCTGTTTTGTCCACTAGTTTTGTTCAAAACTAGTTTTTTCCATTTAAAAATAATGTTTAATTTAAGAAAATCATTTCATTATTGAGATATTGTTGTAACTTTGAAATTAATTTCAGTGTTATTTCTTAAGAATGTATGGTAACATTATCTAACATTATAAAGTTTTTGTTGGCAAAGCATATCTTTTAAATATTTAAAAAAATTTAAATTCTGGTAAATTCTTTTGTTCTATAAACTTTGTCATTAATAATTTAAATTATCTCAATTATTTGCATAAGAGAAATGTTTTTTGTAGGATGACGATGAAGTTGATTCTCATACAATGGTGGAATTCATGCGAAATTCAGGGACTTTAGTACCAAATAATAGTGAATCTGATGAAAACAATACTATGATATCTCACAGTGATTCAAATACTCTCATTGCCAATAGTGATATTGAATCTGATCTTGGTACTCTGGTTATCAACAGTGATGGAGAAGATGATTCTACCATGAAAAGTAAGGGCTTTACAATCTTATTTCTGTAACAATTAATTTTCTTTAATCTACATGTTTCAGAAATAAAGAAGAACTAGTTTAATAAATATATTGTTATTGTTTTATATTTGTGTTATTGTTTATAAACTTTTTTTTCTATCTTAAAATAGTATCATTCATTAGTGAATAGAAATATTTTCCATGAGTTCTTTTGGAAGATGCTTAACCTGATTCTTATATACATGAAAAACTGTCTGCTCTCAAAAATATTGCCATCTGCAATTAATATCTCTGGAACAATACTTAGCTTTTTATTGTCATAAATATTTTTCTTTTTGTCAAATTTAATGGTAATATGGATTGTAGTGTTTCAAATTTTAATTAACTGACCTTTTGTTACTTGTTCTGTAAAATCGAGGACATCAGCTTGAACATAAGTGTTAGACAATTGTAAAGGATGGTAATAATTATGTACTTTAATTTAATAAATTTCTCAAATGCTGGCTAAATAGTAAGTGTATCTGTGCATCACTTTTCCTTAGGCCAAAAATGGTTTTAAATGTCTCTGATAATTCACCTAGTATTCATTAGAATGCACCATTATGTGCACTTAATGCCCTTCCTAATAAGATAAACCATATTAATATGATATCTGATAAGTCAATTTAATTCACTCATTCAATGGTCCTTTTTCATTAATTGAATTGAATGATCTGATTCTTTAAAACTTCTTAACAAAAAAGTGTCAAAAAATAGTGATATGTAACACCATTTGGAAACTGAATGTACCTAATCAAAAATCATGACTTATCTCTACAATATAAGTAGTGTGATTGTAGAAAGATAATATTTGACATTGTCTTGCAATACTAAATAAACTTTTGTCTCTTTAATTTAAGTGTTTTGTGCGAAGGAATGTATTCATGTTTACATTTTAAAAACTTTTTTATCCTAATTCCAAGTAAATTGGTCAAGAAGTATCTAAGAAGTTAAAATACATAAGTGTTTCAAACAGTTTGATTGAAATTCAGCTATTATTGATAGAATTTTCATGTATATTAACTACATAAATGTGTTCATAAATATGTATGATCATACATGAGTTTTTCTTAGATAAAAAGTTAAGTAAACTCATTTTACATTGTGATTTTTGAGCTGTAAAAAATATTTTTATATGTTGAAATGAATGACACTTAAATGACTATGATAAAATTTACTTGATTGAAATAATTTTGCACTCAATTATCACACTGTTTCCTGTTGTGTTGTAAAGTCATGATTCCTTAGCAAAAAAAAAAAAAAAAAAAAAAATGCGGTAATGGAAAGAAGTCATCTGCATAGTAAAGTTCTGTAATTTTGATTAATCATTTTCCAGGTAAAATTTTGATCTATCCATTTCACAGTGATTCATGTGACAAAACTAATCTTAGGAGATGACTCTGATGATAGAAAGAAGAAGAGCGAAGATCTTATAGTTTTAATTTTGCTTAGGAGAATGAACATTATCTTGGTGGTGAAAAATGCCTAGTTTTGTCCATATTTAAATGTTTCAGCATCAATTTATTTGTATTTGTTGTCAGTCATCTCTAAAATTCTGATATGATATTTTGTTCCCTTTGCAGGATGTGTTTTAAATTATTCTAGCTATAGATAACCACATAAAGAAATAATAAATTACGCTTTTTGCTTTACTGGCAGTGGAATATTAATGAAGTTTTTTTCATGGACTATTAATCCTGAATGGTTCTTAAATCAATTATTGTAATTGATTTAGAATTTACTTTAAACTGTTAATCCCTATAGAATCAGCCTTCGTAGGCTAAAAGTGATCACAGAATGAGAAACTTTAATCCATAAATGTGTCAGTTGAAATTTATTTATGAAGATTACTCTCAATCTTGTGTTTTTAATACCATATTTGGAAGCAATTTACTGCCAAATAAAAATTTAAGCTTGGTCTTCACCTCTATGATAGACATGTATAATAATTGAAATGCAGGTAGGTATCTTGTAGCATATAAATTCTTTTGAATGTGGTTCATCATTAAACTAATCTTTTACTGTACATTTATTTCACCCTGAACCACTTCATATGAAACCATCACTTTTTTCCACCTGAAGTGTACATTTATTTAACCTGTCTATCTGTATTTTAATAAATATTAATGAAATACATATGATATTTTCTGATTCCCTAATTCAGACTAAAAATTTTTAATTGAATTAATTATCAGTTTATTCTTAGTCAAAACTTATGCAATACTTTTACTTTCCTTTTGATACTTTTTTCTTTAAACTCCAAAACAGTGTGTACGTAATTGAGTACAATAATACTGGATGAAGAATAAAAAAAATGTGTATTAATTTGCCTGCATAAAAATCTAAGCCAATATGCTAAAGAATTTCAGCGCATCTTTTATCATTACAATTTATGAACGAAAACTCGTGTCTAGATGAGAAATGTGTTCCCATTCAGGTGAGTTGAGCTAATAATTATGCGTTCAATTTTCAGTTCACCTGTTCCTGGGTTTGCCTTTCATTTTATTTTCAAAAAAGTGTTTATAGAGTAATAAACAAAAATTCCAATTCTTTTTCTTCTTGCAAAAATCACCATATAAAGCTTATGCTCCCACTATTTTAACATTTATTTTCTGACTGCACGCTTCTGCAAAATTGGTGACATAATTATATTGCTGTACAAAACAGCACTTTCTTAGTCATGTGTAGCACTTACTGTTTATTTCTCCTATTTTGAGAATATTAAAAATGATGACTTGTGGAAATCAAAAACCAATTTTTACGTGTAAAATTTTGGTGCATTGATTATAAACTATTTTATTGACCTGCATCTTGTATAATCACTCCATTGATTGACTAGTTAATTAGAAATTTTTATAATTTTGTCAAATAAACAGTTCTCAGTTATGTTATTTTGTCTAATGCTGGTTTAGACCTCTGTGTTCAAAACGCTTTTTTCATTTTTTTTATTTAATTTGATTGATAATTTATTTTTATACGTGTATCAACATATTCATGACATTAGTATGAAAGAATTATTCCGTGTCTCATAATAAATTATTATTTGGTTTTCTTGCAGGTAAAATAATTGAATCATGGTAAAAGTAATTTATATTCTAAATGCCTTCACGTGCTGTGTAAAATAATCATCTATATTTGACTTTTGTTTACATTTTGTATTTTAGTTTGATTTCATCATTAGAAAAACAATTTTTAAAAATTTAAAATTATTATCTTGAGAACTATTTTTGACTTGGTTTTTTTAATTCTGTTATCACCACCTATTGATGTTTACAAAAAGTTAATTTTATTTTAAATAATACTTATTGAAATTTATAATGAGAGTGAATTTATTTTAAGGGCATGATACAGCTGAAGGTGAGAAAAAAGAAAATTACCGCCCATACTTTCTTGATCATTTTGATAAAAAAGAAAAAGAGCAGCAACATAGGAATGAGTCATACTTAAACAACTCTCAAGACTCTATATTACATACTGGAACTCCTCATCCCAATCATTTTCAGCAAAATGATATAAAATCAAATTCATCTACTAAGCTTTCTCAAATACCCGAAAAAAGATTTTCTGTTCAGCTTCAACGCCAACTAAACCAAATCAGCAATGTTGGTCCATCTGCTGTTCTTCAAGAGGGTACAAAATTTCAGCGTTCTTTTACAGAAGGTGACTTTGATTTTGTAAGTAATTTATTCCCTTTTTTAAAAGTTACTATTTATGTATTTTTAGAAGGAAAATATTATCTTTAGATTGAGATTTATTTGTTACAGAAATAATGCTAAATTTTTATTTAATAAGCTTTTTATAAAAATGTGACAATATTAACAAAAAAGACTAATTAATTTGAATATATGCTTTTAAAAAAATTAAAGTTCCTTTAAAAACTTTATAATTAGTAATTATTGAAAAGTGTTAATTCAAAACACTTCCTTGCACTGATTAAAAAATTTAGGGTAAGCAAAAGTGTACTAAATATGCTAAACTATGTGATATTTTTCTGTTACCAGTAAATATAATTCAACTTTACTTATTAAATGGAATAATTTCTTGACACTAAAATGCTGCTCCTATGTGTCCATTTATTTCTGCAGATTTTCATGCATTATAACAGGAAATATTCATGTATGCAGAGTTATGTATTAAAAACAATAGTTTTTATATGTTTATTTAAAATTTGAAATGATATAAGAAATAAAGAAAATTAAGAAAGATGCCATTCATAAGTTGTAGGTACTAAACAAGCTGAATCAATTGAATAAAAATAAAACTTGGAACAAAAAACTAAAAAATGTTTTAATAACAATGACTGAAATTATACAAAACACAGATATTATAATATTCCATGGTTAAATATTCTGGGAATCTAGAAATTTTACATTCAGGTCCTCAAGCGGATGAAATTTTTTAAAAATACTGAATTTCTAATGTCAAAAAGTTTCTATTTTAAAAGAGTGATTTTAATTTGATAGCAAATAGATAATGTTGCCTCCTGAAAAAATACCTAATTTGCTTTTAATTCCCTTAAGGTGATACTACTATTTATTACAGATTTTCTGCGTGCTACTATTTGGTGGAGGGAAACTTATAAATCAACCAATTCTGACTTAGATAATATCTGTCTAATATCATTTGATGATTACATATGAAACAGTGTAATTATTCACTTAGTATGAATATGGCAGACACTGTTTTAGATGTGTGTAACACTGCTCGTTTTAGTAATCTATGTGACTGTAAACTAACTCATTATATACTTTTAAAATAATCATCAATTTAAAAACCAATTTAAATTGAAAATATCTGCATGTCTTTCTAACTATTTATCTCTATTGTCATTTCAAAATGTAATTGAAAAACATGTTCACAGTTTCATGTATGATCTGTTAAAAATTTTTGGGTTTGTTAATAATATTTAATATGCAATATTAGTGTATTCTGAATATATTTAATGTGACTGCTGGAAAATTCCATGTTACTCTTCTAGGATTATTTCTTCAAGATTCAATGAATTCCTGTACAAAATCTTAGGAATATTTCTTTGATTTTCATATAATTTGTAATATTTTGACATCCTTTAAAATTTACATACTTTTAATTTTAAAATTATTTATTTTCTTTTTAGTTAAAGGTTCTTAGTTATGATGAATTAAGTCAACGTATGGCTAGCTTAGATTCTGAAATGGAGCGAGAAATTGAAGAACTTAGGCGAAGATATCAAGCAAAACGACAACCAATTCTTGATGCCATGGATGCAAAGAAAAAGAGGCAACAGAATTTTTGAGAATTTTGATTTAAATAGTTTTAATGAGAAAAACTTAAGCCTCGTTTTTGGCTTTGCTTGACTAAATGGCTTCATGTATAGCCTTTGCCTTGTGATGGGATTGTGATATACAAAATACAAGCCTGCCTATGAAACTTAAACATCATACTGCTAGCTGAGGTGCTATTGTGCACTAAATGCCAGTCAGTTTAATGAATCTTATTTAAATCATGATTAGAATACATTTTTGTAGTGTATTTATTGTTTTATGCTTTCATAGGTTTTAATCTAAATATACAGCAATAAAGGCGGTATGTTTTTAAAGTCAACGCTTATATGCTGTTAAGTGAATATTAATATATTACTAATGACTTGACTGAACACAGATGTGAATAGTATTGTGTTTTCATTGTATAAAGCTAACAAAAAAGGTGCTCATCACTAGTCACTTGAGATGTTTTATTGCTGTAGTTACTATAAAAACCAAGTGCCAGCTCAAAAAATAAAAGACTAATTATTTCTTGCAATATTGCTGAGAAATTTTGGTTATTGTGAGAAACTAATATGCCTCCATTTTATAAATATTTTGTTTTAAAGTTAGTATAAAAGTATACTATTCTGTGGCTTTAGTTTGTACTCAAAGATGAATGGATATCTGTAAAGAAATATACACTTTTTCATCAGTATATTTTAGTAACTCACACTAGTGATATTTTTGAAAACAAAGAATAAAACACCAAAATTATTTTGAATTTGGCTCCTTCTATATATATCTAGTCAAATATAAATCATAGAATTATATTTAATAGAAATAAATTACAAATTATTTTATTGATGACTTGATGTAATATAATTATTTATGTGTATAGATCTCAACATATATCTTTTTATTTTAAGTATGATAAAAATATTCAAACTTAGTTCTTACTTTCATTCATATTTAAATTATATGTCATTTATTGAAATATTAGATTTAATAGATATATTCATTTAGTATTTTAGTTAATTCATAAATATGATTTATTTTTAATTTTTTAAATACACCTGAAGAATAAAAAAAAACTAGTTGAATTTAAAATTTCAAAAATTGTAGTAGAAATAAAATTTGTATGGAAGGAAATCCTTTGCTAAAATTTACCTCATATTTTAATTTTTTTTTTTTTTTATGTATATGTTTAGAAAAAAATTTTCTGTGAACATTCTGCAGAAATCAAAATTATCACTAAAATAATTTAGAAAAATGATAAAAATTCCTTTGTTAAAAAACTTTTCATGCTTTGATTAATAGCTATTAAATGTTT
Organism: Latrodectus geometricus; assembly: GCA_026290005.1. Taxonomy (NCBI): domain Eukaryota; kingdom Metazoa; phylum Arthropoda; class Arachnida; order Araneae; family Theridiidae; genus Latrodectus; species Latrodectus geometricus. The sequence continues at coordinate 463,188 of JAPDSC010029807.1, read as the reverse complement.
ACTAAAAAGATAAAGCAATAATAAGATAAAACAATAATTTCTCTTAACCTCTCTAAACTGGAAAACCAACATACTGAAATATTTATATTTATTTAAGTTTTAGTTAAAAAAGCAAATAAATATATGCCTATATTTTTTATACTATATTTTTGGAGATATGACTAACAAAATTCTCTGTTGTAAATATTGAAATTTTTTTGCAAGATTTATTTAATAATAGTTTCTCCATATCCATTTGTTTGCTTGTCAATTCATAATTTCTGAGCTTATAATCAGCAATTGATTGTACACCATATGTTGTAAAGAAATTGTGTTATCTTTTTTTTTTTTTTCCTTTCCCCCAAGCAATTTACGCTATAGCTAAATTTTCTTAAATATTTGTATATAAAAATATACATTTATTATTCACAAGATTTCAATAGTAAAAATCCCATTAGCTTATCTGAAAACAATACCAGCATTTCAGAATATTTTATTTATATATACCAAAATTAAACATTTTTTTAATGATTATATTAAATTTTTTGGTTCATAATATATTATAAAATTTCCTTAACTTTGTTATTAAAACTTTCACTTTTTACTGCACTAAAAAAAGTTTCTTATCTATTCTCTTGTCAAGAGACTAAACTTATAGGCATATTAGGGAATAATGTGTAAGTTAAGAATTCTTACCTTATTTCTGAGTGAAATTCTAGTACATTAAGTAGTTCCTACTTTAAGTTAATTGTATTTCATTTCTATGTTGGAATATAATTGCTGTTTAGTATTACTTCAATATTTCTAATAAGTGCTACTATTTTGTTTAGCAAAAATGCTTTGGAACAAAATTGTTTTACTTTACACAATCATTTCAAATTGCAAATCTGTACTTTCAGTGATTACTGTTATTGTAAGTCAGCTGTTAGTTTGAAAAATATCTAAAATATAATCATTGAATTCATACACATTGACTTCATTGGTAAAGAAAATATTTATTCTTAAAAAATAGACCTTATTCTATAGTGAAGGCTAAAGACTAAACAAATTAATACAGGTATTTATTTTAATGAAAAGTTTAACTTTGATTCACGTTGAGGATACAATAATAAATTATCTAAAATATGTTAATGTGTCTGCAGAAATAATAGTAGCAAATATAAAGTTTTATTGTAGAACTATTTCAGTTTCTTTGAATATTTATTACAGTTGCTTTGACTACATTTATCAATGTAGCTTAAATAGTTTTCACTAAATAGCAATTACTATTTCTGTAATGTTATAAATCACTATCTTTTAATTAGTATTGCAAATTTTCTTAAACCAACTTTACAAGTAAAATTTAATTATATGTGAATTCTAAAGTGAGCAGAGCATTTTGATTGCAATGTAAGTATTTATGATAAAAGATAGGCATTAAAAAGTAATTTTTTTAGTAATTTGTTAGAATGTTTTAAAATAAATTGGCACAAGCTTAATAAGATGGCTGTTACTTACAAAAATAAGGAAGGTGAAAGGCATTAGCAAAAAGATTTATTTGAATTGTTTAATCTAAAGCATTACTTTTCATTTAATGATTCATTTTTTAAAATTAAATTCTTCATTAATTCTTACTATACGTATTCTTACTCTAATTATTATTATTAATTCTTTATTAAATTTTTTACTGCCAGTTAAATTTGTATTTTTAAAATTTTTTCATCAAATCTTGCTAACATTTGTTGAAATCTGTATTATTTATTTATTAAAAATGAATTTTGGGTATTAGAATGTTACATTGCCTATAAATTTTAATTATATTTTTTATAGTACAGTATTTTTTTAAATCCATTCTTTTATTATTTTAATATTGTAGCATTAGTACACATTTTTTTTTTTCATTTTTCAGCGATTTTCATTTACAAATAGCTTGCATATTTTTCTGCAAAAATTGTTTTTCATTGTCCAAATCTGGATTGCCTATTTTTTAATAAAGGAGATGCCTAAACTTATTTACAATGATATGATTTTATTGTGAAAATTTTCTATTACATTTTCTTGCAATTGTTTTTGCATTTTCTATATTTCTCATTTAGATTTTCTACACATTTCTGTTGCTCTATCATTTATTTACCTCTATACAAAATTTGGAGCACAAAAACTTGAAGAGAAGGGCCTTATTCAAAATGGCACAATTGGTATACTAAGCTTTTTATTCTTTCAAATATTAGTTTGATTTTGAAAGACAGCTGAATCATATTTGACATAAAAAAATCTATATAAAGAAACATACGTTTCTTATATTTCACTATCGATTAAAATGACAGAATAATAGAATAAAATATTTTTTGCATAATAATTGGGAGGAAAGTAGGTGTTATACCTTTCTTAAAAACTGCTATCTGAAGTAAAATACATACCGTCTCAAGTGCCTTAGATTGTCAGTTCTTGTGTGCCACTGACATTTTAATTTAAGTATGTTTTTATTATGTTCACTCCCTCATGGTTGTTAAGTGGGAGTAAATATGATATTTCTGAACGTCTTACGTTTAACTTGAAAATCTATAGTTTTGTGTTAACTACCTATTAAATTAATATGGAATTGAAATTTATATATACACCACACTTTAACCCCATGAGATTCAATGAAGTTGTATTATTTATGTGTGCTTCCATTATTTTCATTTGTTAATTTTTTATTAGATTTATTTAAAAAAAACAAAATTTTTTTTCATGAATGCATTTTATAATGAGTTTTTGCTGTTTGCATTTGTGCTTCTTATTGGAATTGAAACCTTCTAAATTATAGCATACATAACTGTCTATAAATATTGAAGAAACTTTGTTTTTAATTCAGGATTTTTCTATTAATCATAGTTTCTTTAATCATAGTTTATCCATTTTCCAAGCTTCCAGTTTTGAATGTTTTTATTGGTTTTATTTTATAATTATGCAGTATATATCACATTTAGTTTCTGAAAAATATAAAAACGGAAGAAATAATTTATGACATTAGAAATATGATTCTTAAGAAATAATGCACATTAACATTGAATTCTGGAGGATCAAAATGTAATAAATTTGTGTATGAAAGTATGTAATGCATTTTTATTTGTTATTTCAATGCATAAACCAGAACTTTATTAAATTATAATTTCAGAGCACTAAGAAATTAACATACTGTCATGAAAAGGTATATGTATATTCTGCAATTTACTGTACAAATGATAAATCATATTGCATTTACAGAGTTGCAGAAAAAATAAAGTTTATCCTTGTTTCATAAAAATATTATTTTTCAAGGAACTATTTTAAGTGCCATAAAAGAAAGACTGTTGACTTTTTTAAATTGTATGTTAATAAGTCAGTATTTAAATTAACATATCATAGTAACATTTTATAAGTATTTTATAATTGTTTTGACTTAAATAAAATATCACAAAAATGTATGTTTAAGTTTTTCATAAATTTTTTAATGTAGGTGTATCCCCTAAAGACTGTTGGTGTGTCAAAGAAATCAAAATATTGTAGTTGCCATATGTGCTTAATTTTCCAATTATATGATGAATGTAAGTTAAAAACTAATTTGGATTAAAGATCATGGTTTTTCAGGGATTGGTGGAAAAATTAGTGCATTTATTTTTCTCAAATTTATTCTGGCCAACTTGATTGCTGCAATTCTAACTGTCAATGTTTTAAATTGAATGCATTAGGTTGGTTTTTTTCTTTTTTTTTTTTTTTTTTAACATGTAATAAAACGGTTTGGGACATTTTATACTAAAATGACTGCAAAGTTACAAACATCCAAAATAAATTATAAATTTCGCTTATTTCCTATCACTGAAATTCTAATTATTTGATTTATGGCTACCAAGTACATAGTGAGGTAATAATAAAAAAAGTGTAATAAAAAAAAGGTGATTGTTGACCCTAATCCAGTGAAAAATCTTAGTGTTGAATTCTTTACAATAGAAAACCTTGCAATGCAATTATATTTGATAACCAATTTTAATTATCCATGTGTTGCGAATGTATATCAACTATTAAATTGGTATGTTCGATTATCAAAATATTGTTTAATATTTATCGTCAGTGTTTTTCTCATGCACTTTGATTTCATTTTTGATTACCATTTTTTGAATTTTGCAGATCAAGTTTAAATTTATTTTAAAGCAATTAATTAAAAAAAATTATAATGCATTTTGAGTGAAGGAAGTAATTTTACATAGAACTTCTTAAGAACCTTTGGCCATGATATTATTTAAAAAGTTCGCTAAGAAAAATAGTTAAAAAAGAATTGAAATTTGTCATCAGAATTGAACTGCATTGTGATGTATGAAAAATGCAACTAGACATTTATTGCAATTTAAAAAATTAATTAATTTCAACATCTACGAATCTGAATGATCTCTTGAAAAATGGTAGTTAAAAAATAATTTGCCCGCAGAAAGTACCTAGATGTGTTGTGTGAGATGTGTAACTAGATATTAATAGCTTTTTAAAAATAAACATTAAACATTTTTTTTATAATTTTAGATCTGAAGCTATCTTAATTAGTTTGCAAAATAATTGTGATAAAGGTTTGTAAGTAAATCATTTAGAATCATTACTTCATTTATTGTCTTTGAAATCTGTTTATGAATGATTTGATTTCAAAGGGATTTTCACTAGTAATAAAAATTCCATATGGGATTTTAATTTAAAAATAATTTTTCATTGACACATGACCTAAGGAAGTTCTTTTAGTATTGTCACTTATCAACAGGGGAAAATATTTTTTATCAAGAAAAACAACCCTTTAAAAAGGAAAAGAAAATGAGGTTAACATCATTTAGAGTCATTCATAAACATTTTGTTAGCTTTTAGTTAAAGGATATAAATTAGTTCCTTTGCAAATTGGTCATTTGGAGTGGGCATGACACCTTTGAAGAAATTTTGCATTATTTTTTACTGATCAACATTGGAAAGGCTTGTTTAACATTTTATTATCCTCTAATTCCTTGTGCTTTTGTCCAATTTAAAATTGAATTGATTAATCAAAAATTAAAATAATTTCAAGAATTTGATTTTGTATTATTATCTTAGAAGTAGACTAATATTTACATAATTAAGGACTTTTTACAATCCACTTATGTAGACTGGTAAATAAATGGCATATTACTAGGTAAGGTGTCAAATAAGATCCAGAATCCAAAATATACTGTACAATTCTTTTCATTTCTCCTGACATTTATTGTAGTCATTTCCTGTAATAGATGACCCTGATTCTTATTTTGAGGCTATATGATTTTCTGTGATATGCTTTAATGCCTTTTTAAAATTTAGTATAACTTTCCAAATACAACAAGCATTTAAGTAAAAAAAATTTAAATAAATTTTGGATTTTAAGTTCTTAAGTCTTGTTTATAAATAGGAATTTTTTTATTGTTAAATTTAGTATGTCGTATACCATTTTAAATTTATATCTTGCAAGAGTGAGAGAAGCAAGTATTATTTTAGCTGCAACAATAAAATCAATACTTTAAAAATTTTGAAAATTCAATCTTTTACTCTCATGTTGGTTTTCTATATATAAAAATTGAATTTCATTTTTTTAATAGCATAGATAAGTGTGTTTTTGTTGCTTAAATGTAATATAGGTTTTTAAATTTAAACCTTTGTAACTAAATTGTATGTTTTTATATTTACATGTAATTCTTTTTACTACTAAAATTGAAAATTAGGCTATATCATTGAATACTTTTTTTTTTTTTTTTTGTGTCATTCAAGCTCTGGCAATCTGGAAAATTTATACAATAAGAAATATAAAAAATATCAATTTATTGTTTGTTATTAAAATATGTTAGGTAAATATTGCAGGCACTTTCTTATTAAAAACTTTTAAAATAACATTCTGAATAAATTTGCTGAAATAAATTAATCTTTTCATACTTTTAGTTTAATTTTGTTTCTTCCATTTGTTTGCTATTGATGTTTAGAGCTTATTAACTTTTGTAAGTCATTATTCATGATTTGTAACATTTATTTTTTGTTCATAGTTCTGTAATTTTTATTTTTAGATCTGAATGAAATTTTTAATTTTAATAAGAACTTATTGATTTCAAGTGTTCTATTTTTTTTTATCTAGTATTAATAAAATATGAGGGGGCATTATACAATAAGAATAATTTTATTAAATATTTTTAGTAAAGTGTAAATGTAGTTTTGCCAATTCTTTTCTTTAAATTTTTTTATTGATTATAATATACTTGTTACATGAAGCTGAGTTTTTTGTACAATAAGTAATTTTAAATATCATTTTAGAGGCAAGTAATTCATACATCTTCAGTAAAAACTTATTTTACTATTTTTTTTTTATGTTTATTGTTTATTTGTATTTGAATTTTTTTTTTAACAATGGACTCATTTTTACAATTTTATACATGTCTTGTGTTACCTTAAAATTTTATAGAGAATTCAAAATGCTGTTTAACTTTTTTTGCTAAATAAATGTGACCAATTTTCCATACGTTATTTTTACATTTCATTGTAAATCAGTTTCATATGCTTTATTTTGATTTTTTTTCTAGATAATGTGTTAGTTATTAGAACAATTGCAAATTTTATTTACTTTCATTTATTTTTAAATTTTAGTATAAAATTCTTTTCTTTAATTTCAGTATAATTTAAAAAACTTAATACTCAACTTATTTTGTGTGCAAATTTCTGTGATTATGCATTATAATTTGAGTTTGTGTCTCATAAAGTTTGTATAACTTTAATATACATTCTAAGGACTTAACTCAGGTGTTTTTAATAGAGCTTACTTGCTCCATTTTTTTTTTTTAAGTTGCATCTTGCTTAAAATTATTATTAAATACATTATTTTTTGTCAGCAATCTTTTACTTCTGAAGTAACAATATTCATATCTTTTATATTAGCAGTTAGTTTGTATCGTAAATTAGTTAAGTTCCATCAAAAATCCTTATTTGGGACTTAAATATATAAAATCCTTAAAAAATAAAAATTTATCAGTGAAGAATTATATGTAAGCCTTGGGGACCTCTCTCATTTTTATTATACTTTACGGAGTTTTTAAATTGAGAAGAAAAAGTGAAATGTTTTCTTACATGTCAATTTCTTTTGAGAAAACAATTTTTTATATATTTGTGTTTTAATTAATGTTAAGATGCATAACTGTCTGAGTGTGAAACAAATTTCTCAAGAGAAGGATTAAAAAGGAAACAAATTTTCTTTTTTCATTGGTTATCTTGACTTCCTCACAATTATTTATTACTTTTAAACAGATAAAATATATTTCATTTATTATTTTTTCATCCTTATTGAAAGTGGGATAAAGCAGTGTATAGCTTAAGTGTTTGTCTTGTTATGAAGTAATGAATTCATTTAAATAGTTATAGTTTAAAAGTTAAAATTGGAAATATATGCATAAATTTCCTTTATTGCATATAAGAAAATTGTATGAGAAGTAAAGCATTTGTGTATTTTTAAGATCTTTGAATATATGATACCTAAAATGGCAATATATAAGATACAAACACTATTATTAAAATAGTATTAATTATTACAAAGTTGTGCCACATCTGAAATTTTTCTTTCAGAATACTTTGATTTAAGGAAATAGATGAAATGTTTTTAATTTCTGAACTATCATTTAATAGTATATTATTTTATTGATGTAAAAACTAATGAAAATTCCTTATTTGTAACATTTCTCTTTAAATTTAAAAACCTGGTCTTCATGTATCATGTGGGCACAGTTTTTATTTTTTAAATATAAAATATAACTTTTTTTTAGTATTTCTCATATTTCAATTTTTTTAATTTTAAAATGTTGAGATTTAGGTTAATTGTAAAATATTTTGTTTAATTAAGAATTTTATACAATTTGGTATTATAATAAAACCTTAATTTTGCCATGTAATTATTTTACAAAATTTTTTTATTAAATTTTATATTGTATATAATAAACACACATTTGAAGACTAAGAAAAACATAATTAAATATAATATGGATTTATGGATGAATTTATCTCTGTAAAAAGACAGAAAATGCAATATATAAAATATTTTTATGATACAGGGAATGATATTTTTTCATATAAATGCTGGATGTATGGACTTCTTTCGATGTTTATTTAAAATTATAGAAAATTGAGAAAAAAATTTATAAAATTTCAACATTTCTTTCGTTTTAATAAAGTATCAAAAGTGTAAAAAATAGTTTAAGTTTTATTTCCATTAAATATCGGTTATTATTAAATTTAAACTTCCGATTATTTTAACTTTCTTGTTATAAGATCAGATAAGACTGCTAAAAGCTATAAGAATATATTTTCCTTTATTAATATTGAAGTTGAAAAGTTTTTCATTGATGTTTTCTATTAAGAGTATAAATATTTTTAACTTTCTAAAAAATATATATGTTTTGTTTCTTTTTTTTATTTGCTCACTATTATAAATAAAGATAGTTAATATTAAAATAAGATAGTGCTGTGTAGAGAATATATTTTTCAAGTGACTTTTGTTAAAATTTAAACATAATTAACCAAATGTGCAAGAATTTTTTACTTGCTTCAACTTTTCTTTATTGTATTTCCTGTTTAGCCTATGTAATTTTTCTTTCCCTGAATAATTTCATTTCTTATGTTGCTTTATCATTGTTATATAATTTTTGTATAAAATATATCTGACTGCAATAATCTTGTTATAATATACAGCTATTGTATTTTATTGTCAACAATAAGAAAACTTTTGTGCCTTTTCTTTGGACTAACTGAATTTTCGTATCTAAATAAGCTCTTCGTTTGAAGAGACTATATTTTTGTAAAAAGCTCTTAACTACTTGCTAATAATACAATCTTCATTCATATGTGAAGCTTATGAATTATAACTGCACACCTCTAAAACTGAAAAATGTGAACATATCAGATTATTTTAGCTAATTTTTCTTTTTTCCTTGTATAATCTCATTTTTTTTTTTTTTTCCTTTAAAGCAGAGTTAAGAAAATGATTTTCATGTGAATGAAAATAAAATCTTTGAAATATAAATTAAATTTTATGCTGCATTTTAAATTTTAACATTTATATCTTCAATTAAGATGTGACTGTCAAATTTAAAAAGACCACAAATTGTTTTTGTGCCAAGAAATTAAAAATAAAACTTCATTATCAATGATGAAATTTTAGAGGGCTTTTTTGTTTTTTTAAGTTATTACTAATGCAATGTAATTGTAATTTGAAATCGGTAGATAATATATTTCTCATGTAGTAAAATTTTATAATTTCTTTTGCAACTATTTAAAAGCTCTGCTTTAAAGTAATTCTTTATTTTTCATCTCTCTTGATGAAAAGAGGTAATTAGATTAGCATTTTTGCTGCTTAAGTATTTGTCAGTGTTCCTTTAAATATACACATAATTTACTGTGAAGTATTTTTTCTTGCATCATGCAGTTGAACTGTCTTTTCATTGCATGACATTGCATTGATAGCAGTTTCCCTTAACATTTTATAACAGAAGTGCTTACTTTATCATCAAGTATTTTCTCAAACTCATAAAATAATTGGTCCTATTTTAGAGCTGTCCACAAGTGTATGAATTTGTGATAAATGCAATGATAGAATAGTAATGTGAGCTGTTTAAATATTTGTACAAATGAATATATCTTTATATGACTGAAAAAAGGAAAGTAAGTTTCCTCGACTCTATTTTTCTAGATATGTTTTATATTTAATTTTATTCAGAGTCAGATAAAATAATTAAATAAAATTTTTCTTCTTTATATTCGTTTTTATGGCAATTTATCTATTATGAATTCACATAATTACATTTGTAGTTTGAGTTTACATTGTATTGATTGTATAGAAATTTTTCTTTAAGAAGTCCACCTGAAAATCATGTTCAGTAAAAAATTATTAGGTGATTTTGTATTATTAAATACTTCTGTAATTAGTTCAAAATGCATAAAGATCATGCTTGTATTTATATTAAATAATATTCATTTTTATACGTTTTTGTTAAATCAATTGAAAATGATTACAGCTGTTAGTGTAGATTTTTTTAAAAGTAATTCACTAAACCTGACTCTGAATTCAATTATCTTATTAAATAGTCTTTTGTAGAAAACTGTACAACATAACAGGAATGTTTTTATGAATCTGTTACATCGACAATGAGGTGCAATAATATGTTTCAAAAACTATGTTGATATTTGTTTCTGAATGTTCATATTTATCTTTGCATTATTATATGTCAACAATTTTAAGTATTTTCAGCTTACTAATGTTTGTGCAAAATCGTGGCAATCATGTTAGAAAGGAAATACGTTTCTTTCTAGCACAGTGTATATAATGTAGTATAGTTTTGTGACATTTCATTTAGATTAAATCATAGGTTTCTTTGCGAAGTACAAAGTACTGTGAAATAGAGCTAATACTTCATTGAAGATACTCCTTTTTGATGCAAATTACTATTTTTTCCCACTGAAATGCCAGTGTTTCTATTTTTGTTATGGATTAACATTGTTTTGTTTACGAAATAGAAAAATGAAGCACATTTTTGTTTTAAATTTTTATTTATTCATAGATGAGATATTAATCTGTATTCTATAAAAATAAATTCATATATTGTGGAAAGTACTAAATTGCAATTTCTTATTGTTTATATGAATGTTAAGAATAAAATAAAATTACCTAAATTAATACGTCCTTTTTGTCATGTTTATTGTATTTTCACGCTCAATAGAACACTATTATTTATTAAAGTTACTATAAATTAATCTGCAATAAAATTATTAAATCAAGTACAATAATAAATTTTTAAAAATAAATTTATTACTTTATAAACGTTTTAAATATTTATTCCATATGACCATAAATTTTCATACCATAAAATATTTCATTTACAGGCGATTACCAAAACACAACATGTGTGCATAGAAATGACATTTAAGAACGTTTTTCGTAAGCATTAAAATGCAATAGCTACCAGTTTTTAAATAAAAGTATATAGCGGTGGTATGAAGTTGAAGAGACATCGAATGTTGCATAATTTGTACAATGTTAAATCTCAGACGTTCAAAAAAAACATTTATAGGAACCAAACTATAGTTAGAGCATCCGTTACCAAGTATTCTTAATATTTTGGCATTTTTTGAGGTATGGTGTCTGAAGTCAATATGAAACCAGTGTGGCAAAATAAAGTGTTGGGGGAAGGAGAAGTTAAATGTGTAAAAGGTCGATAGTATTGAATCGGATTGTAATGCATAAAAAGAAAACTGTAGCCAAAGTGAGCTCAGAACTCAATCAGCATCTGGATTTCACTTTGTCAGTAATTAGTTAGGACCTACTTCATGAATTGATCTTTTATAGCAAAGAAGCTATACTCAATCCATTTGTCACTTATGTTAATGCCAGATTTGTTACAAATGTGTCAACCGCGAAATGTCCTTTCACAAGTGGAAGGCACGTGGCAACGTCGATTACCTTTAGGACAGCATTCTTTGTCAGAAATGATGCTTGAGAGTTGCTACAATTCACGTGGTGCAATATTCAAATGCCTCACAATGGCTTTAAAAATACATATAAATGGATCAAGAGAATAATTACAAGGGTGATAAAATTATTTATTAAAGCAAAATGAACAGAAATTATAAGAAGATGAAATTCTCGACAGCTTTTTGTATAATCAAAGTATTTATTTAGGCATTATTTGAACGCAGGACCGCGATTTGTTTAATACATTTCAATAGAAATCAAGTACGCCCATTGAACCAATTACCAACAACTGTTTTTACGTAACTGTTCGAAGAGAACTATTCAAAATTAAGGTTCCTTCAATTCCTGTAGAAAAATCGAATAATCATTGATTGCTAAATGTGGACTGCATATATATATATATATATATATATATATATATATATATATATATA
>JAPDSC010029807.1:425984-451289 GCA_026290005.1 Latrodectus geometricus | reverse complement strand
ACATGTTTATATAAAGGCACGTGTTCTCCTATGACTTGAAATATGATATCATTTAAGAAAGGAACTTTCAGTTGGTAGCCAGTAGCCATCACAACGACATCAAAGTTTGTAATTTCTTTTTCTCCCCGGAAAACCACACCTTTTTCTGCAAAGTGCTTGACAGCTCCTTTTAAGATTACATCACCACTTAAGATTTTGCTGGCAAGGTGATCATTAACTGTGGGACGCTTTGTCAGAAACCTATGCGAGGGCTTTAAGTAGTAAGTATTATGGTTGAAGTTTTTGTTCACTTGTTTCTCTAAGTACCAAAACACTAATTTCTTTGGCAATTTTTGAAAAGCGGCACTAATAAACCTCCGATTAAAATCCAGATCAGCTGGCAATCCTTTTTTTCCTGGTCTCTGTACAACCCATGTTCCTTGCCTTGAACTCAAGTAAACCTAAAATAAAAAAAAGAATTTTATTCACGTATTTTAAATTGAGAAAATAGCAATTGAAAATTTGTAATTATGTAAATTTCCTTGTCACTATTTATACGAAATAGTTACGTATTAAGACTAATTTTATTTTCTCGGTCGATTTTATTTGCAATCGACCAAAAAATAGATCTTAATTAGTAAATACTTTTTACTGTATAAATTTCGAATGATTGAATAGTACAATTGGAAGTAAATTACAATTAAGTTTCTTACCAATTACGCATAAATTTGAAATTCATTGTTCACTGACAGGTTAAACAATGACTGCTAAAAATTTATATCACAATATGAATTATAATTTTTCTGCATGATTTAAGGAATTTATAGTTAAAAAATTTATCACAATATGAAATATTTCTTATAACTAATGACCAAAAAATTTGGTAAAATTCTTTCATTTTATCATATTCATAAATGATGGCGCCTCTTCATCTTTTAGAGAAGAAAACTAGTTACTTAAATGAATTTCCAAGATTCTTTTCATATCTCAATATTCCTAAAACTTTCGTTCAAAAACATGCAAACATAGTTGCTTATTTTTAATTGAATATTTAATTTATTGAAAACAAATTTCATACATTGTAAAGAAACAACAAAACTGTAGCAAATAAAAAGTAATGATATCGCTTTTTTCAATCGATTAAAGTTTTAGAATAACAAATTTTTATAAAATATAAATTTATGATTAGCATAGAGCCAAATATATCATTAATAAAAGTTTTAACTGTGTGTACCCATTTCAAACCAGTTTCTTCCACCTAATAGGACTTTAGCTTTTTGAAATTCAAATTGATGCAACTAAAAGCGTTAAAAATATATGTACTTACAATTTGGTACACATGTCCACTTTTTAAATGCATTGATTTACTTCATTGTAAAAGTTGATTATAATTGGTCTTCTCTCTCTTTTTTATTAAAAATATTAAGAAAAATTGTGGAAATTTCTAAAGAAGTTTATTCTTAATGAGTCTGTTCAAAAGACTGGGATTGCATTCGAAATAAAATTTTGCACATGAACATTTCGGAAAAATCTCTTTTATATTAGTCACTAATATTTAATAATTAAGAGGCACGCTACATTCATAATATAAAATGCACTTTTGTCATAATTTTAAGAATATTTGTAATGAAGAGCAAAAATTAAAAAAACTTCATAGTAATCGAATTTTTCAATATGCATTTATTTCAGTGATGACAAATTTTAACAAATGTGCAGTTAAGACACCAATTTCCCCACTAATAAGTTACCGAATGTCGACTGAAAAACTCATTGTCAATTTAGAAGTAAATTTTAATGAATCTTGTATCGGAAAATTCATAACATAACTACATTTTAGATTAACGAATTAACGATACTTCACCAAAATTCTTCCTAAGTATTCAAAAGTTTTCGTAGCGAATGTTTTTTTAAAAGGACACTCAAGAGATAAAGCTCTAAATGAGACTATTGAATGCAAGGAATTCAAATAAGAAAACAAGAATAGTTTTATGAATAAACTTCATTACGCAATCAATAAAGGTTATAAAGAAAATTAACGTCTGATAATGAAACTTTTATTAAATATGTCGAGAATACTTTCTAATAGCAGCAATAATTTCTGGGTTAGTTGGAGCAGATTCTTATTTACATTAGCGACATAATGAATTTACGATAAATCGCAAAAAAGTTTGCAATAATTTATGGATAATACTAAAAAAAAATTGTTTATTGAAGCATTTAAAAAGTTGTACATTTGGCAAAAATATCAAGGACATAATTAAACCAATAAAAATGGTGTTCAAGTGATTTGCATTTAACGTTAATTTATAGAGAAATAAACTTATGTATGCATATTTTTTTACGTATTTTCTCTCATTCTAGTCTCCTGTATTCAATTCACATAACTAGAAAATTAATAGTTTAATCGCTGTTTAAAAAACCCTTTATATTAAGATTAAACATTTGAAGGAAAAAGTTTGCTGAGCAATCTGATACTTAAACTGAACTATGAAACAAATACATTAAACTGCTTTTAACTTAAATTTTCGTTTAACCCAGAAAATTTAACTGATTCTTAATCTATAAAAATGAAAATTTTACCTCTTCGGCAACTGTAGATAAATAGACTGCAGCATCAGCACCCGAATTTCCTGATCCTATGACCAGAACTCTTTGATTCTTAAATGGCTCTGCACTTTTAATATTGTGCGTGTGCAAAACCTTACCTTTGAAAGTATCGAGGGAATTAAAGCTGGGAATCTTTGGAAATCCATATCGTCCAACACATACTGCCACTCCATCAAACACCTCCACTAAAATCCTATTTTTAACATTGTCTCTAATGGTGACCTCCCATCGTCCAGTTCTGTAATTATCTGCAGTAGTTAGAACTCTTATCACTTCGTGTCTATACTTAATATGACGCAAAAGGTCGAATGCTTCAGCGTATTTTTCCAGATATTTCATAACATACTTGTGGGACATGAAATTTGGAAATGAACTAGGAGGAGGGAAGTCGCTGAAAGCCATCAGTTCCTTACTAACGTTAGTTACAGTGCTTTTCATAACGGAAGCGACACCTTCAATCTCTTCCTCTCTGTATTTCCAAAGGCCACCCAAATCGTCAGTCTTCTCATAGCAGACAACATAGAAGCCTTCCTCTTTGAGACTTTTTATTGTTGCCAATCCACTGGCTCCAGCTCCAATTACAGCAACAAGTTTGGCTTGCGTCATTTTGGCTATGCGTTTTCAACTGATTTTCGTATCTGTAAGAAAATTCTTTTATTATGAAAATGTACAATCATAGTAAATACCTTCTTTATAGATATTATTATATTACAATTTATATTCGTAATTCATATATGATTTGGAAATATAATTCCATGTTTAATATTAAATTTTCCACGTTGAAACCATGAAATATTTGATCCAATCTGACCGACTTTTTGTGATTAGTTTTAAAAAATCTGTGCTAGACATAAACAAACAGGCTAAGAACATATAATGAATTTAAATTATGACAAAATTGTTTAAGATATAACTTTCGAATGTGAAATAATTTCACATTAAATTTCATCTGCCCTATTTTTTCATAAAGGTAAGAGATGTTAATGAAAATAAATGATAAGTAAGCATTAAAATTGGATATTAAATCACAAATCTATTTTGAATCAGCCATTTTCAAAATTAATATATTTGTTATTAAAAAATTTGTTAAAAATATTTAAGAAAAAGAGTTTAGGATTTTCAAACGAGCAAAAAGAAATTCATTTTGTTTATCATGATAAGTTATATGGCTACAATTCGATTGTGTCTGATAGAATAGAAATAATATAATTTCCATTCCATCAGA
Organism: Latrodectus geometricus; assembly: GCA_026290005.1. Taxonomy (NCBI): domain Eukaryota; kingdom Metazoa; phylum Arthropoda; class Arachnida; order Araneae; family Theridiidae; genus Latrodectus; species Latrodectus geometricus. Next base: position 447,478 of record JAPDSC010029807.1, on the reverse strand, counting down.
CACAACAGAATTGTATAATCATGAAACTTACAGTTCCACAAAGTATTTCCTATAACTAAAAAATGAAGAAAAGCTCTCAATGACTAATTCTCCATGCATTGTTACGCTAAAACAATGGAACGTAAAGTATGGGAGAAAACTTTCTGGAAGTTTAAGCTTATTCACATATAGTAAAGTACGGAAAACTTGATTTAAGGAATATAATTAAATAGCCAACAGTTCTCTTATAAAACTATTTATCTTGAACTTAAATAGGCAATGTTTTCATTCAAAAGTAACAAAAACCATGAAATATTTGTATATAAGTAAATTAAATATATCAATGATTAGTTTGATAGTATATCTCCAAAGTTCATGATTCTTAATATGTATTTGAGCGATTTCTTTTCAAATAAATGTTCACCTAAATTTTTCACACACAAAAGAAATCTGAAAACAATTTTACAAATTGTTATATTTTTAATATATAATCCATTAAATATTAAAAGTAATATGACAGTAATATTTCGTTTTCGTGTTCAGACGCTTTAGTGTTTTGATGCAACTTAATTTTGAACACACACATTTTCCACGAATAAATCTGTTCTAAGATTATTATAACAATAAAGATTAATGAATGTAATGAACTTTCTGGCGACAAAATTTCACTGCTTTAAACATCAAAGGTTTACTTTGATGTTGAGAACAAAAACAAATTGCTTTTGCTTATTAATTTATGTAATATCGCACGAAATGAAAAATAATTGAAAGAAATTTCCGAGGCCATAAAATATGTTATCTACTTTAACCAAAAAAGGTCAAAATTCATTGCTTCTTTTTTCTACTGAATTTCATGAACACTAAGTCGAATAAAATCAAATTGTGATCATATTACAATTTAAGAAACTCCTCAGTGGCACGACAGCCTAAATGGAAATCAAAGCCTACAATGCCCAATTCTGTTTCTGTGACGAGGAGTCTGGGTTGTAAAGTATATATTCTGGTTTGGAAGCCACCATAACGCGAAACTACACGTGTCTAGTTCCAAAGCATGTTTGGTACTTAGTTTCATCAAACCAATGAAAGGATAAACAGCTGAGTCGACCTTGCCCAGGCTGAGGATCGAACCTCGGACTTATGCACTATGAACGCGAAACGCTACTACTACGCCAATAGGTTTCTATATTAAAGTATCCAGTTTTGGTAAGAAAGCTTACATTGTGGATATGAGAAATAATTTGAGCTTCAACTTAGGATTGTTAGAAACATTTACGCTTGAACTGGGAATCGAATCTAAGAGCGATATAAATTAAAACTAAAGCGTTAGTGATTTTACTACTAGCCAGGCAATGCTGAAATGTGTAGAAATTCCCAACTCTTCAACTTAAGCAAACATTGAAAATTTCAGGTGTTGAAACAAATGCCTGAAAGTTTTGAAAAATATGAACAAATACAATTTTATAAAAACTAAGTAAAAATTCAAATTTGAAACTTATTTAAAAAAAAATATTTAAACATGTAATTGCAAGAATTTTGTCAATTTTATGTTTAAAGACAAACTTTGAAAAAAAAAATTTAAAAAGAAAAAAATGTCCAAAGTAATTTTACACAATTGCTTTGGGAATTAGATTAGTTTAAATCCAATTAGCAAAATTAAGAAATTTATATCTAATTCAAAATTGACGAGAGGCGCAATTTAATGATGTTGGTCCCTCTTTTGCATCGAAGAGAGTCTGAACACATCTGGGAAGATTTTCCACGAGTTTTTATAGGTGGCCATCGGAATCGACTTCCAAGCGTCTATCAGAGTTGCAGCGAGTTCTTACAGTGAATATGGTTAATTTGGCTGGCTATGTAATTTGCGCTCTAATTCGTCTTTATGGAGTTCCATGGAATTTAAATCAGGCTTCCGAGAAGGTCAGCCCAGTTTTTAAACAACCATTACGTCAAACGTCTATGCAAGTTTATACGCACATGAAACAGTTTTCCTGTTGGAAGGGCATCACCCGATATGTCAGAATTGAGAGTGCAGCATTGTCCAGAATATCTACATATATCTCAGAATTCATGCTTCCAACCATATGAAATAACGAAACCAGGCCAAACCACAAGAAACACCCTTACACCATTATACTGCCAGTACCAGATTTAATAGCTACCACAATGCAGTCACTAAGTAAACGTTCGATGGGCATCCGCCAAACCCAGACGCGCCCATCCGAATGCTAGATTGTTAAACGAGATCTCATACCAAAGAACGGTTTACCATATGCAGAGTTCAATGACGTTGAGCTATGCACCATTTCACAATCTATGCTTCGCCAATTAATTCAGTGATGATATTCGGTTTGTGAGTGGCTGCACGACTAAGGAATCCCATGTTGCTTAACACTAGATGAACAGTCCTGCCGCTAATACTAACGCTTGATGAATTTTGGAACTCCTGAGAAATTTCCACCCACAAAGACTTGCAATTTTATTTTACTACCTTTTTCTGCTGCTGCATTCACTAAGTTATTTCGGCTTACAACTTGGTTTATCTGCAGTTTTAGTGCCTCTACGTTTCCACTTCACAATTACATCACTCACAGTGCATTTAGATTTCTGTTGAATGTCTGCAATATCACGAACTGATTTCCAACAAATGTGGTATCCCACTCTATACTGCCACTGTCAAACTCACTTATTTCCTTCGGCTTATTCAACGCCCACACACACACACTTAAATACCTGACAAACAACTACCAACATTTTTATAGCTTTTGATTACACATCTAATTACATTAACCACCAGAACCGTTTTTTTTTCAGGGTATGTCCTGATACTTTTGATCAGAAAGTGTATACTATTGTTTTCCAAAGGCTTAGGGTTAATGAGTATGTTCTATGGAGTCTGAAAGTAATTAGCACAGGAATTTAATTCTTTTTCAGAGGTATTAAATACACATTTAAATGTCTACAATCTTTAAACACACACAAGCGTATATTCTTTTACAAGTAAAATACATGAACTTTTTTCACTGGTTTAATTTTTTCCCTAGCTCAATAAAATTTTAAACATACGAAAAATTCGCAGAATTTTCCTTTTCATTTTTGACATAGTTTTATTTTTCTATACCTCACGCAGTTAACATTCATTAAATTTAATCTTAGAAACGTGTTCTAGTTTTTAAATGAAATACGTCAAATAAAGTATGCTGAAACCTCACTTCTTATTTATACAATCAGGCATCACAATCTACACGAATTTTGAAAGCTCAAGATATTCCTAACTCGAGGAAACTCGAGGGGGAAAAAAACTAGTAAATCTGCTGTCATTCTCAATAAAGTTACTTGTGAATAACTATTCATAGCAATTTATCATTTTCTCCTGACAATCCAGTGTCATTTCTGTCAATTTGCTTGAAAAGAATATTTCTCAGCTGATTTTCCACGGACAAAAAAGGTTGATAAAAACATTTATCTTAAAAGATTTAACATGCGGAGTAAGAGCTACCCGTATTAAAAAAAAAAGATAGAGATTTTCTAAACTATTTGTGAGCTTTTATCAGACTCAAATGAACAGGTTGCACATGCTCTCACAAAACGAGATAAAAATGGAAGGATTCTCAAAAAACTTAAGATAATTTCTCACATGAGGTTGACATGGGTACAGATAAAATATCCTATATGAGTATGTCAAGTCTTTTCTTTAAAAAAAAAAATAAGACTGAGAAACAGTTTCGATTTTGCAGAATAAGTACAAATAAAACATTACACGAAGTACATTTTCAGAAAGTTTTTTTGTATAAAGAAATATTTTCAAGCAAGCATACATTCTCGCATTCTTTTCATAAGAGATTAATCATTTTTCTGTGACAAATATCTTTATTATTTCTCTTGTTACCAATACATAATTTTTTATTATTTCTTGAAAATATCTATTTTTAGGAAGCCACTCGATTTTTCTTATGATGGAAAAATTGATATTTATAAATAAGTTATATCAAACTAATATTAAATTTATATAATGATGTATAATAATTACCATTTCACTTCTAAAGTACATATTGCAAAGTCTAATCAATTTAAAAGTAGAATGCACAAAGCAATTGGGTCAATGAATATTTAAATAACTTTTCTCTATTGGCACTATTGTAAAGTATTTTTAAAATTTACTTTAAAATGTCCATTAAAATTCTGCTTATAAATTTAGAGAGAGGGAAAATTAAAAGTATATTTAATTTCAGTTTTGGTCTTGCATCTTTAATGTTAATTCCTCTTGAGCACAAATACCTATAAAAATATGAATGGGACGTAAAGACAATATTTTAAATTTTTAATGCTATGATACGTAAAATAGTACACATTTGTTAAAAATTTAAATGTTTTTTCTCATACATGTACGTTTATATTCACTTATTTATGAAATCGTTAGATAAGATTGCCACTTTAAGGAAATATTTTGCAGATATCCATGGTCAATGATGTCAAACCCACAGCTTTGACCACTCATCTAGCAGATCCATTGGATAAGAAAAGACTGAGAATTGTTCATAATTACGAATACATTCATCAAGAAATTTTCAACACAATATCAATTCAACTTAATCAAACTGATTCAAAAGTTGAATTGCAATAATAGGATTTATTGCACAACACAATTATCAACTGAAATATAATATATATCAACATTTTATTTTTGAAACTATTTTATTAATCGTTGTGACTTCTTTACACATTAGAGCTAATTTTCTTAGGCTTCATTTGATCATCTGATTACAATCATTTGAGCACACCATTGATTCAACCGGAAACTAGTTTTAAATGGAATTCAAAGCGTTAAATATATATACACTATATTAGGGAGCGACAGCGCAGTTCGGAAGTTCACTTTTTCATTTTATAGTAATTAATACAAAACTGAATTCAAACTGCGTACCTTTATAAGAATATGACTACCCATTTTAGGTGTTATTAGAATTCATTTCGAATTGTAAACATCAAGTGTGAATTCAAAATAAACTCAAATTAATCTTTATGAACAGCGAAACAAAAAAAAAAAAAAATGACCTCAGATGTACTAATTTAAAATCTTTATCTCATTGCTCCAGAGAAGCCTAGGATTATAAAAGTTTAAGCTAAAATATATAAAGTAACTAAAAAGAAATTTTCATTATCCACATTTCTAAAAATTATCAAAGGTGATTGATTACTTGAATGTATCAAAACGGAAAATTAAAAAATAAATTTGATATAAAAATCAGCGTATTGAAAGTCTTAAACTCATGAATGCGAAAATTTCAGAAGTTTAAGATTTAAGTCAAAATTATAAAAAAAACTTTCAAAATTTAGTTTAAAAGATTTATTAACTTTTACAAGCACCTATTATTAACTTGATTGTTTAACTTATACAAGCACCAATTACTAATATTAACAAACTATTATTTAAAGTTAGTGATTAGCTCTTCATATGATATATATTAACTTATGAATAAATTGAGTTAGCTTCAATAAAATTTGACAGAATACTATGTGAACACCAAGTTTCATCGAGTTGCCTTTTCTTTAATTATACTTCATATATTCGCGTATTGCAGATAGTAAAAGTATAATACTTTACAATGTCTATTCGATTGGAAATTTAAAAAAAAAAAAATGATCCTAAATACAAATACTTGATCAAAGAAAATTCTAGCATCTAAAATTTAGAAATTCAAAATTTGTATAAAGTTTCTTTTGTAACTTTTAGAAGTAATGTATTTCGATACCTAATTGGGCAAATTATTTAAAATTATCTTCGTATTCTAAAAATATGTTCTATGCCGGAGCCCACGAGTACTTTAACAGCTGTGTTAATTTTTCAATAACTTTAAAGAGTGTGTTACAATAACTTAAAATGTAATATAGTAGCTATATATATTTAAATAAATAAAATATCCTTTGTTGAAAGGCGCAAATATTTCCGAAGGAGTAAAATTAATTTGTAAGAACTGTATTAAAAATTGAATCTTATTAATGGTTCTGTAAAAAAAGTATTCATAAAACTCAAAGGACTATCAATGTGCAAGTAATATTTAACATAATCGCTAAAAGATTGATAAGTCCTTCACAGCTATGAGATATCAGTGGTTTGAAAAATAAAGATATCTCTGAATAAAACACACACAATGATTCATCTATCGCAAACAAATTTATGTTGTTTTATTTTATGCATTATCTAGGTAGGCAGTTACATAAATGAGAAACTGGTTTCAATTCAATCGAAATCGAATATTTACAAAATGATCTCTCAAATCATATTTTAAAAATATATCAAATTTTCAAATTCGAAACAAAATTTTCTCAGTTAAAACTTACTAAATAAACATTCGTGAGTGATATGTCGATGAATTCCCTTTAAAAGAGATGAAAGATATTACTCATTCTTATCTTGTTTTATTTTAAACAGCAGGTGTATTTAACTGCTATCTTTATTATCTTTCATACGCGTGTCGATTTGAAATGAAATGACTCCCAGTTTTATTGCCAATGATTGGTGTTAGTCTCAATCGTCACATGAAAATTTTTAAAGGTATATTCCGTCAATAGTTTGTCTTTCAGAGAAGAATTCCAATCAATAGAATCCCTTATGGAGTGATTATTATGACACCTACTGGGAGAGTAATTTGGGAGATTTAGTAGATACACGAGAAAAAAACCGTGATAAATTGTTCAGGTCAAATACCTCCAGGTCTTTTCCATTTATCGTTGCTGCGACCTAGTCCTTTTTAGGCTATTTTTACAACTGTATTATGATACTTTCCCTTTTAATACATTTACCTTTATAGTTTCATCCTGCTGAAATCGGAACTACCATGTAATTTCAGAAAGTATAACGTTTTGTCAAAGCTATGTTGAAATACTTCAAATTTATTTAATATATTATAAAATACCTCAAAATTTACAAATTAGAAAAGAAAACGTGCGTGAGAGCAGTGTTAAATATAATTTAAACTAAGATACGAGTGTTTAACAATTTAAGAACTGAAATTAACTCTTCACATTTGAAAAAGTTTACCGTTTGATTTGTCGCTCGGTGATCAATTTTTGTACGCGAGGATAAATTCGATTGGGCTCAGTTTAAAGTGAATTTCAAACTACTACAAAATTACTTTAAGTAGGATTCGAACCCTTGAGTTGTTGAAAACAGAAGATCACAGCCAGTTTTTCTGTAGAGCTGATAAAAAAATGCTAGAATACAGATAGATCGCACAAGAGAACAAAATGGGGGGAAAAACCCGCTTAAACATGCAGTTTGATATAGGATAAATATACATAAATGTATAGACAATACTTACTTTTAATACAATGACAATATTTTGGACATGACTTGCTACCGTGAAAGCCCTTCGATGCAAAGTTTAAAAAAAAAAAAGTTAAAACATAGCTTGCTTTATCGCTCTACAATGATTTTCTGAATACTGGGACTAATTCGACTGTCACTTTGTTTTAAACAGATTCAGAAATCAAACCCATGAACTATTGAACTCAAGGCCCTTATATGCTAACCTTCAGCTGTCACCTTATCTGCAAGTTACAAGGAAGCTCTTCATTCCATTAAAAACTGAAAAGATTAATCTTTTCAAATATTAATCAACCAAATAAGTATCGGAAAGATTTTTTTATTTATAATTTATAGATAAATTTTTCAACACAAAATGTAGTCGCTTCTCACTCACTACGAACGAGTACGTAATCACCCTTTACGTACGAGATAATTCAGACAGAAGTGGATTCCAAACCATTGTAAAAATCATACTTAAAGTAGGAGCCATACTAGGTAAATTAAAAATTGGAGGAGACTGACCACATTCATTTGAGGAGGAAATTTTATCGGAGATGTATGAAGAGAAGATCTTGAACTATACTATCCAATACTTACATTTAATTTAAAGATTTATGGAACGGAATTTTTAACTTATATCCTAGGAGGCGCAATGCAAATATTGACATACCGGGTAACTTTACTCCGAAGCATTCTTATTGTAGTACGAAATTAGACCAAGCATAGCGCGAAACAAACTTAGAACTGGTTAATCTGCAATATCCATCAGGATATTACAGGTTAATCAATCCCACATAAGTAGGCTATATTTTATACATATTTGTATATTATATACATATATCTCGAGATTTCTAGACCGCTTCATTTGTACACATAAAGGACATGAAAACACACATATACAATCTCAAATATACAAATAAATATATATTATATATATATTTGTATATTATATACATATATCTCGAGATTTCTAGACCGCTTCATTTGTACACATAAAGGACATGAAAACACACATATACAATCTCAAATATACAAATAAAAAACAGGAAAACATACATACTATTCTTATGTGACTGAATTTGGATATAAATGGCGAAGTCTACACCACTTTAGATTTATTAACAAAATATGAAAAGCAACTGACTACATAAACTTCATACCTTTCTTTCAAAAACAGAATTGGCGCAGCTTGTCTTTTTTGGACCTTGCGCCATAAAACCCAACCAACCAACCAATCAATCAATCAAAAACAGAATATCTTTTGAATATTATTGCAGGTTTCGTTTATCGCTCAAAGGTCATTTTTTTGCACACGAGAGCCAACTAGACCAAGACCTACAGTTTAAAGTGGACACACCTACAAACATCCAAACCCAAGGTGGGATTCAAACCCACGAAATGTTGAACCAAACCGAAAGAAAGAGCATATATAATTAGAGGAAATTAACATTGTGTTTAAACATTTGCTTTTACAGCTGTAAAATATTGAATACGAAAGACACAAAAAAATGAATTTTAATAAACTGATATTGAAACCGACACTGATATTAAATATATATTTTTTTAAAAAAGAAAAAAAAAACATGTAACAAGATTTGAATGCCATTTGATTTAACCAGCTATTTTCCACTACAATAAATGATTACATTTCAAACGCCCTTTTTGTAACATAAAAATAAGTTATTTTTGAACACAAAATATGATTTGTGAGATATTGTAATAAAAAGAAATCCCGATTAACATAAAATTTTACAAATCGAATTCTTTGAAAGAAATTGCTTCGTTCGTATACGCATTTGTCACATGCATTCCATCCTAAATTTTCTAACTTACAATAAAATAACTATTTGCAGTAGATTCAGAGTCACAATATCTTTCTATGACAAGTGATAAAGTACCGATTATTTTTCTTGCATCGGAGAAACATATCGCCTGGTCACTAACGTTTATGTAAATATATCCCTGAATAAAGTTGTTTGTTTCGCCAGTGAACACAGACAATAGCAGTGCCTCTGGATTGCGAAATAAAAAGTGTCTCCAATATTGAGGATAGTTATTTCCTTACTGTTTGTCAAGCAAACATAGCGATCAGCTCGTCAACAACTTACGGTAGTAAGATTGAAATTTCAAAACTTCGAAAATGTATAGTAATTAAAGACTGATGTGAATTATATAAATTACTCACATTTTGGAAAAATTTAAAATTGTTAACTTTTCTTCCAGTAAAAAAAAAAAATGACCTACAAATTAAATATCATTAATTTGTAGGTCATTTTTGCAAGTTGAAGGTCATTGAAGCAAAGTTGTTCAAGATTCATATGAGATAAAGTCATACGTTTTCATATATCTTATATAATATTTTGTACAAAATTGCTAACCTTATTAATATAAACATATGTCTATATAAATATAGAAAATCAAAAGTTGCAACAATATTAACAAATTTAAATATTGAAAATGTACTCTAAAATATATTTAAATTGTTTATTGAAAAACTTTCGCTACAAATAAGAAATTAACTATAAACAAGACATTTAGAAAACACTGTTTTTAATTATCTTTACAGTATCTTATTAAAACATTGATATTTACATACTTTTATTAACTTAAAAGTGTAAAAAATATTTCAAAATGTATAGAAGCTTATAGTTTATGTAATATAACCATGAAATTCAAAAATGAAAATTTTATAAAGCAATTGACTTCGATTATAAATTACTTTGTTTTACTCAATGCACATTTAAATTTTATATTTTGAATTTACTGTAGAATTAAGTTAAATAATCCACAAAAATTACATTTATTGGGAGTTTATAGTATGTATAATGTATATTGATCTAAAAATTTCTAGTAAATATCAACCCAGGAAGTGTTTTAAAGAAGTCAATCAGAATGAGTTTCGAGTGATAATATACAAACAGAATTATTCATCATGAAAAGATTACATCAGCGAATTCATTCCATGCAAACAATAAAATATTTAATATGCAAACATTTTTCATCTAGAAAAACCTGTCTTTGATAGTCAAAAGAAACCAAACCAGCCTTTAACAATGGATTGAAAAGATCGTCCTATTTTGCGATTTTGACCTTTCGATTCTTTGCATTTTCCAGATGTTCAGGGAGATGAAAGATGCTTTAAAAGATAACGAGGATGTAGGGATGACCTTCTGAAGAGGAAGCTCGGAATTTTAGTCGGAGAGGAAAGTTCTATCCCTTTAATCAATTGCTTGCATATTAATTAATGCATTGTGCCTGTATTAGTGATAACGCATGCAGTATTATTAAAATACAAATAACCGGAATTTATGAATAAATTATCTTATTTTAAAATGTATGAAGAATTTCAACTTTATTGTAATTTATAGTTCGATAGAGTTCGATTTCTTTAAAACAATTGTGTTTAGTTCATTTTTTTGTTCAAATAATATCTCTCGAATAGACGAATTTTCTTTTCTTATGCAAACTTAAAATTATTGAAAATTTTCAAAATTTTTTAATTTAAATTTTCATTGAATGTAAAAATACGAAGTGAAACAACAGAAATTTTATAATTATCGGAATGGAAACAAAAATTTTTTTTTTAAATAGAAATGAGACACATTGGTTTAATTTTATTATTTTGTGCAAAAAGCGAGAAGAAATAATTTAAAGTATTTTATCACAAATAAAGAAAAAGCCAATGTTGATTATTTTCTTATTTGATGCATTTAATTAAAAATAGTAAACCTTATGGTTACATAAGAAAAATAAATAATAAGTCAATTTTAGTTATAAAATTCAAGCAAATACATCAACAGCAGAATTAAATGTAAAAATTAGAATTTTATAAGTTATAAATTTAATAGCTTTCATGGTACCAATAAAGTTAGCACATTTATAGTTTATCAAGATGATTCCAATATCACATTTTGTGAACTAATTTTACGAGTTTACTAATTTAAATTTACTAATTTAATGACTAATTATTTAAATTTACTAATTACGAGTTTACTATTTTTAATTTTACTAATTTAAATTTAGACTCACAATAAAAAAAAATTCTTGGAAAGAGGCGTTCACACACAAATTGAACTGAAAAATCAGAATGCTAATCATTTAACTGCCACGTCAGTAGGAGTCAAATATCCAGAATCAAACATTAACTATTAAGTACTCTATTTGCCTAAATTTAATTGGAAATTTAGAGTGCAATTCTAAAATAGATTGGGAAGCGTGCTTCGGTTTCGAACCCACGAACTGCTGAACCGTTGTCCGAAGCTATCGGTTACTCACCAAAGCGTAATGGTAGAAAAGTTGTCTTTAGAACAAAAGGGAGTGAGTTCTATCCCAACCAATGTTAAAGATATGTTGCGACTCTATCTAGCACATCTGTAAATGTGGGCGATTGGTAATTTTCCAGATTTTCTCCCTTGTGGTATGTGAATATGGCTCACTGTAAAATTTTCCGGGAAGACTACAAAGTTGATATAAAAAAAAATGCACCTCAAAGCATTAAGTTTTTAAGCTATGCTTAAAAACCTAAGTTTGGTTTGATGCTCAACGTTCATTTTTTGCATACGAAGGTTAATTACCCACTAACTGTTGAACCGAAGGCCAGAATGCTAGTAGTTCAACTGCCAAATCATCTAATGAATAGGGATTCAAGAGAGCACAACATTCTAATTTTTATTTAGGAAAGAACATTTTTGTGTACTGCAATCACAACTTGCGAAATTGATGCTTTCCTTACAACAGAAATATGCCTAAAACTAAACTCAAAATAAAATTTTAACCTTCAAAAAACAGCCCTCTTTGAGAAAATTAAAAAAATATTGTATAAGTAAAAGGATAAAATATATATTGATCGATGGAGCTACAATTAGATGGATGTCAAAACAATCATACAAAAAATTACTGACCACCTTAAGATATAACAACCGTGAAACTAGTTTTATCAGCACAGAAAAATACGAATTTGTTTTTATTTAAATAAAAACTGCATGCTTATTACTTGATGTCGGCACTAATAAAGGCATGCAAATTCTTCCCGTTAATTCGTTCTCCAAGTCATCATGCTTTTCAAACGGATAGTTATTGCGCAAACATCTCAAAAAAGAAAGCCTATCCGGTTTATGTAGTATTCTTTCATCTAACCCAAAGAGGTTAGAAATCTGTAATTACCAGTCATTAGCTCTCGTCTCGGAGCAGTCCCATCAATTGTTCTTTCAAAAGGGACAATGCACATGAATAGAAATGAACTGTGAACTTTTCTATGTTTTTATTGTTATGCGCTTAAGCCCTGGGTTTGTGGCAGTGATTATTTGCGGGAACCAGGCTTTCGTACAGAGATGAACACATCTCAAGAGTTATTATCTAGATCACTCTTTTGCAACCCAGATAGTATTGTTATTTCAACGCAGAACACGTGTATTTCTTCGAATATTATTCAGTTTATCATTTAACACTGTGAATTAAACTTTTTTTTAATTTAAATACTTTTTACATTTATAGAACTAAAATAGCAATTTTGTATTGAGCTTTTACTCAAATAACGAAACAGAAAAAAATTTCAAAATACGCAATTAGTCTTAAATGTCAACTAGGCTGATATCTAGCAGTATGTAAAGGGATAAAATTTTTCGTGTGTCTACTCACAATCTCACACGAAATTTGTCACTATACAAAACAGATGTCATGGGTTTGGTTTGTCGCTGAATTATTTTTGGCACATGAGGGTAATTAGATTGGAACTTATAGTTTATAGTAGATTCCGAACCACTACAAACATCCATAACCAAAGTTTGATTCGAACCCATGAATTGTTGAACCAAAAACCAGAGCTCTAACCGTTCAGCTACCAAATCAGCAACAGATTACATATTAGAACTAAATGAACAAAATTGTAATATTGGATAAGTTACTGGTGTTTATATATAACACACATATTTTATTTAATTTTCTACATTCAAAACATCTGTCAAGCTGTTGTACTGAGTTGAAAGGTCAGCGATCAAGTAAACCATTATAATTTTATCTATTTTTCAGCATTATCCTACAATAGTATATAAAAATTGTATCCTTCTAGAGTAAATTTCCCTTTTATACACATTAACTGACTTGTTATTTTTAATCACGCATAAGGATAACATATTTTTAAAAAACTACAAAAATGAAGTTAAAAAAGAATTACAAATATTAGAATTGAGAAATATTTTATACCTCATCACGTTATTTAAAAATTTGATTTATTCATGCAAATTTCCAGCTATACAAGGATTAGGGGCTGCGCGTAAACTTTATCAGCTTTTTAATATATTTTCTTGAAGTACACTAGTCATGCGTACAATTAATATTTCCATTAATAATTTTCCCATGACCATCCCCATAATTAGTCAGATTCCCTCATTTGGAATGTATTTCAAACATTCGACAATAGACAGCTTTTCGTAATTTCAAGCAGAAATGGATAACCTCATTCATTTTTAACCAACACACCACACTAACGGAGGTAGTAGGGGCCTATCAAATACAATTTTTCAGTACGGCAGGACCAAACACGAAACCATCCGATCATAATCCTGACAATCAAACATATCAAAAACTTATTTGTTGCATATTTTATATTAAAAAAATGTCAAGATTTCATTTAAAAAATAACAATAGTTTTTGCATTCAATAGAAATTATATTAAAAACTTTTTAATCACATTTTTACTGTAGGACAATAAATCATTGCTAAATATTTAAAAATTTATTTGCAAAACAGCTTAAAAATCCTCCGATGCTAATGTACCGAAATAGAAATACAGAGTATTTTAAACGCTAGCAAAAACTCATTTTATATTCAAGGACAAATGGACCTTTTAATAGGAAATTGTAGGTATATATAAATGTAGTTCGAAAATTCCACAACTCGCAACAGACATCAAATTACCAACTTGAATCGTTTAACAATTTGTTCACATTCTCAATTATGATGAAATCTCAACTCAGATATCAGTTGAGAAAAATAAAAACAAAAGGAGAAAATTAGTATTACATTATGAAAAAGTTGTAATCTAAAGTAAATTATTTCGGTTATTTTTACATTTTTCGAGCATGAATATTTTATAAGTTGCACAAATATTCCTTATTCTTTTAAATAAAAGATTTTAAGAGTTAAGTACTTTCCAAAAATTATTTGAAAACTATAAACAGTTCTTAAAACTAAATTTATTTTATTCAAACTAGATACAACTTAGAAATTTCATAAAACAAATGCACTCCCGCTGTTCTCACTACTTCAATTTTAAACGTCCGTAATATATTACATTTAATATTTCAAAGCAATTGTTAACGCATTTAATTTGTTCTGCAGTTGCTAAAAGTAAATCAGATGACGTCTTTAAGGATATAAAACGCCTGATATTTTTTTACCAAAGCACAATCTAAAATCTGAAGGTTACACCCAATGAATATACTATTCTCAGAATTACTTACGTCACACTTGTATTTTTTCTGAAAGTCCCACATTTAGTCAAACTGTTGCAAAGACAATAAATAATCATGGCACAATGACACCTACAAAAGTGCACTAATAAATCTACATTCCATTGAAACGTAGAACTCTCATGATTTTCTTAACTCACTTTTTGTCCCTTTCACACATTTGAAAATAGATAACACCATGATGAAATTTTTACCACGTGCCTTTTAATATCGTAAATCATTGAGACAAAACATTTTGTTCAAAAATAATTTTTCAAAAATCTGAAGCTCTTCTCATTTACTTGCTTACAGATGCTTTAAAGATAATTATTTGAACAATTACTTACATATAAAATACCGAAAAGTCAAACTCATTTTTTGTGGTATCTTTTAAAGAGCATCGAATCATGAGTTAAAAACCCTACTTGAAAGGAAAATGTTTTAGGACTGGCCTACCATACATAAACTCATTTTCATTACTGCTATTGTACTGTTTTAGTAAATAGGAACTTGGAAAAATTGAACGAATAAAATACATGAATTACGTGGAAAGACCAGCTTTTAATTTAGCATATTTTAAAATATTGAACACAACTCAAGCATTTTTTAATCTAATTTTAAAATTAAAGAATTAAAAAAATCAAATGTAAATGTTTGGGTAATTTGTACATTTACAGCGTAATTTTCGGAAGGCTTGCTTACTGCCGTACTCACTTAAAAGCAGCTTGAAAATTCTTAAATTGCTCAGAAATAATGCATTATACTACATTGCGAGTGGATCAACGACGCAAAATCTTGACAACATGTCTTATAGTTATAGAACATCAATTAAATATAAAGTGAAAGAGAGCAACTGAAAAATCATGAGAGAGAAGTTGAAAATTAATTACTTACTGTGAAGTGTCTATACATGCATAATATTCATGTATTTTATAAAGAATTGGTTGGGTTTTTTGGCGCAAGGTCCAAAAAGGACAAGCTGCGCCTACGGCAACAAAGAGGCACAATTTTTTTAACAAAAACTACAATCAACTGTGTATCATGTAAACTATAAATCAGATTCATTATTCAAATAAAAAAATTCAGCAAATTCTAACCTGAACTAAATCAAATATGAGACTAAAATCAAATGTAAGAAATATTAAGAATATACATATATATCTTAGATTTCCAGGTATTTCTAACACGTTTTTCAAATCTCCGAAGGATATTTTCTATTATTTTGCTTAAAAGCACTTTAACATCGCAGTTTTAAAAATTTGACTTTTAACACAAGTGTCATGGCGTTTTTTTTTTTTCCAGAAAATTGCAATACACACACCATAATTAAATATTAAGATGGTATGGATGTGACACATTAAAATGTACATTCCATTCACAGAGATTTCCACTTGCTTGTGTGGGTGTGATTAGCTTATCTAACTTTCTGGCACTCTACAGCAGTTCGACTTGAACTAACAGTTATGAGAAAGCAAACAAATATACAGTATCTTATCGAAAATATTTGGATATTTCCAATGTTTTACCAAATATCAGAGGAAATATTTTACGAGAGTTCTTATGTAACTTTGTGAAGGTAAATAGCTGGTTTGATATTTATGGAAGTTTTAGTCATACAGCAATTAGTGGACCGACAAATTTTTCTTCACATTTTGTCGTGGAATACTTAGAACTTGTTGATGCAGCAAATCGCTGTGGACCAAGAATAATATTTACTCATAAGCGTGAAAATCACACATATACTTATTGAGAAACATGCGCTTATTTTGCAAACATGTCAACCATCTTTTTCCGCCTGAAACAGGCATAAATTTAACAAAATTCACCGAGTTATTTTTCCTCAGAAAATGGAAAAGAGAAGGCATTAAATTGATAAAAAAAATCTATAATAGTCGAATACAGGCATTTGTTAAAATATGTTAATATAATTACATAAATTTCGAAAAAGTCAAATATCATGAATATTCAGATATATCAACGATATAATGAGCTTCATTTTTTTACTCTGAAAACATCAGGATAATGTGTTTCACTCCACGCTCACTTTTTGAGCAAAACTGATTAACAGGAAATTATACAGATTAAGATATATTCTGAACTATTATAAACCTCAAGCGAAGTAGGAATCGCAAATCAGTAGGAAATATTGAATTTGAAATCCAAACCACCCGCTACTATCTCAGATGGTTACAATATTTTCTCAAATTGAATTTATCAAATTATATGTCCCAGAATCAAATATTATTGTACTATGTATACAATATTATAAATTTATTCTGAGATTTGAACGAGCTGAATTTTAAGGGCCAGATTTCAAAATTTTGAAATTTAGCCTTAAGACTGGACATGATTTATCTTTTAACTCTGTTTTTACACGAGAAGGTTTATTTTAAAGAGAAATTTTGAAGTTGATTTTGAATTACGAGAATAATCTATTCCCAATGTGAGAGTCAAGCTCCACGCTCTTTAATATCAAAGTTTGATTTGCTTTGGCCATTATTTTTGGCATACAAGGGCTAATTAGACCAGGATCTGCTGTTTAAAGTAGATTCTGAATAACTGAAAACAGATGTCGAGGGGGGGGGGGAATCAAGCACACGAACTGTTGTTAAGCAGGCTGTGGTGAACCGAAAAGGCGAGGTTCGGCTCTCACCTTAGCCTGCTTAAAGCCAGTCACAAGTTTGTTACTAAACCTAGGATATCTATACATTTCACAGATCATGTGCCAACCAGTGAAAAAAACAGTAAAAGATTTTAAGTAGGTGATTAGAAGATTAAAAAATTTCATTAATCCTATTCAGAATAATAATGTCTTATTTTAAATCTACTTATGCAGTTTGAAATAAGATTTTATCAAAATTAAGCCTTACTTAGAAGTGTTTTAAGAAATTAAATCTTTATATGTAATTTATGAAGATAAAATAAATGTAATTATATACTACTAAAAAATGTATGCAAAACAAATGTATAACAGTATTGTTTCGCAGGAAACAAACGTGCCAATCTGGCATGAATCTAAAGTTTTTTGTCAATTCAAGATTGGCAAAGCTATTTCAAACAGATATCTATGGCAAGTTTTTTTTTTTTTTTTTTTTTTTGAATAGGTCTTTTGATTAATGAAATAATTCATCCGAAGTCCTTCTCAACTATTTGCGCGCGGTAAATAAATAAAAAAAAAACTTGGAGTAATATTTTTTCCTTTGTAACTTTTGAAACATAAGCTAACATGACGGGAGTAATTGGCAATGCTAGAGCCAACTCTGGATTGATAATATGTTTTATTACAGTGACAGTAATTTCATGTGATTGACAATTTTCCTCTTTTTATGACGTACTGATAAAACGGAAAAATAAACTTTTCATGGATACTTGGTTCATCTTACTTTTATCTTTCATTCCTAAAAACGAGGTCTCTTTAATTAAAACACTGACTTGCTCTGAAATTTGTTTAAATGTGTGTACAGCCACTGTACATGGATGTGGCCGGCTAATGGCTGAGTGGTTAGCGTTCCTGACTACCAGGCTGTTGGTTCCAGGTTCGAATCCCGGTTTGGGCATGGACGTTTACTTCGTTTCTCTCTCTGTATTTCTTTGTCCTTGGGCTTCTGTCCTTGGGCTAACGCTAAATGAGAGCAGTTTCCGGCCTTATTGTGGCGAAGGTTCAATCACCCAATGCCCGCCGTAAGAAAAAAAAAAAAAAACTATATGGATGTGAAATTCAAGCAAAATTATTTTTTGCACTTTTTCTTTTTGTCATTTATAATTAAATGAAACATTTAAAATTTAGTTTGGTTGGAAATTTTTGACTTTTCTAATACTACGTCGACCACTCTGCCTCTCCATCTGATTTACAGGTAGGGGCTGGTTGGTTGGGTTTTCTGGCGCAAGGTCCAAAAAGGACAAGCTGCGCCAAATTACAGGTAGGGGCATCAATATATACTGTTAATTATAGAATTATGAAGAGCAAATATTTTTAAATACACGTATGCACAGTAAAAAACTATTCGTACAAATAAAGATCATATTTCAGATATTCATTTATAGTAAAAGTACAATGCTGATATTAAGGTATTTTCTTAACACTAAAACTACCGAAAGGGGTCATTTGACCCATTTTCCCATTAATTTTGCCGAATAAAAAAAATCTTCGGTATGTTTAGTATTAAATAGCATTAAACTTGAACACACACACTCTGCATGTTCAATACACTTCAAAACTTCTCAAAATAAAAATTTGTTACTATATGCATGTCTTTTACAAATCTATACATTATTCATATTCTATGGTTGAGAAGTTACAAATTGAGGTTTTCCAAAATAGAGAATGGTTGGTTTGAAACCTTGTGGTCATTTTTTGCCCAAGGCGACTAATTAGATTTAAACCAACGACTTAAAGTGGATTCCCCCAAACACCCGAATGATAGTTCTTTAAAATATTGAGTTGATGTCTATAGATTTGAATTATAACAGGACAACAAACTCATCGTATTCAATTAATGATAGAAATTAGGAGACCATGGCCTTCACAGAAAAACGGAGTAGGCAAGCTTCTAACATTTGAAATTCCAGAATTTTTAATTCTCCAGATATTCAATGAAACTTCACTAAATAAAAAGAGAGCAGGCTAATCATGCTTAACAAAACGAAGAAAACAAAGCAAAATATCTACCTTAATTAAATTAGACATTTTTAACAGTTCGCGCTAGGCTCAAATGTACTTTCAACAATCCAGAACAGAACGTAAAAATTTAATGATTGAATAAACTTAAAAGCTTTCAATTACACAATTCTTAAATATTTATTGAAGAGCTAATAAAAAAAATTAACATAAAAAGGTTTCGGAATTAATTTAGCGAGTTTTTTTTAAACATTTATTAAAAGCTCACAATAAAATTTTTGAAAATACACATGGAGATAATATACTATTTTTTTACGTTTTTTAAAGCAACTTTGATAAAAATATAATCGAAAAAAAATAAAAATAACTGTTTACAGCAAGATTTCTAAGAATATTAACGATAATTTAAAAATAAAAACCTTAAAAGCCTTCTACCCATCTAGACAATTTAACCAAAAAATTTACTGTAAAGATATTCAATGTAGAATAAATCTAGTAGCGCAGAAAAATCTTTTTTCAGAATACATGTATTAAATCAATCAGACGAGCAGAAAAGAATAAATCGAGCAAAGTACGGCTTGTCCTAGCATTTTGAATACACTCTTGTTAGATAGTACTATTAATAACTAGACCAAACTAACAGAAGACTGCCATAAGGTACTCTTGGATGCATTTCAAATTCAGAGCTGCTCTTAGCTTAATCCTCTTTTACTGAGAAATGCAAGAAAAAGAAACGAGAACCAGAAAATAGAAAGGCGCTTTCAAGTATCTAAAGCGATCAAGAGCCACAGAAAATGGGAAATTACGGAGACTTATTATTTTTTTTTCCGCGTAGAGCTAAGCGAATTCAAAGAATAGGGAAAGTAAGAAATTTCAAAAACTAAGTTAAATGACTCATAAAAGTAACATTAAGTTATAAAAACTAGGAATAACACTAAGATTTTTTAAAATTTATATATATATATAATCTTTACTCTTGCAAAATTTACATTTTTTTTAACTTTTACAAGAATTTAAGAGAAGTGAATATTTATGAACAATGTAATACATATTGCTTATAAATGCGAAACAGAACATGTTATGAGATAGTGATTTAAAGGAGTTTTTAAAACAAAATTATATTGTACACAAAGAAATGTGATTAAACTAAGAATTTATTTACAATATTTCATCGGAAAAATAAAAGGTTGGAAGGGACAATAAAATTACAAATAAAAAATTTCACTGTAAATAAAATATTTTTTATAATTTACAGTGAACGGTGATAATTATTTTTCATGTATTAAGAGTTTAAAAAAGGTACGATTCATGAGTATACCAATAATATATGTATATAAAAAAATAGCGTTATATGGCTACTTAAATAAAATAAAAAAAATTCGAAGTGGAAATTGAATGCACGATCCTTTGAAGTGAGAACCAGAGCACAAACCATTCAACTACTAGGTCAGTACTAGTCTTAGTGGAATAATATGTAATGGAAGCCCCTTCTGAATTGATTATAAAATTCGCGAAATGTGTTCTTAATAGATGAGTTAAAAATCCTCATAATCCAAAACTATGATCACAAAACTTCAAATTTTAAAAAATACATGCTTGTTTAAAATGGGAATCGAACCAGCAAACTATTGAAGCAGTCCAGAGCGCAAAACATGCATTTGTCAGCTCCCAGCCAGCAATATATTAAATTGTTAGTTATTCTCATACACTTGCAGGCATTTATTAAAAATGGATGGTTATTGATTAATAACTCATAAGGAAACATCTCACCAGGACCGTGGTTTCAAATGGATTTTGTACCAACTTTCAAACCCAAGATCGATTTAAGAGTTCGTAGTTTCGATTCCTAAGGCCGGAACACAAACCATGCAGTTTCCTGCTCGGCTTTATTTCAATTGATTAAGGAATTTTGTCATTGACTTGATATCTATTTGCAGCTTTAGATGGTTGCTATCATGGGAATTCGTATGCTCATTCAATCAGAAACTAGCTTAAAATTGATTTCAAACCATTATAACCATCTACGGCCAAGATGGCAATCGAACCCACGATATGTTAAACTAAATGCCAGAGCCCAAACCCTATTCTGTTATAACTCTAATATTAATGCTAACTACTAATTATTATATATATATATATATAT
>JAPDSC010029807.1:405398-418276 GCA_026290005.1 Latrodectus geometricus | reverse complement strand
TAGTTAATATCAGAAGTGTATTGATATTAAAATATTTTTAAAGTCGAAAATAATAAAACACTAGAAATCACTGTTTATGTTTCGAAATGTCATCATTAAATTTCGAAAATTAAAGTGTCAAGAAATACAACAGCTTACACGAACCTTAGTGAAGTGACCTCTGTGAAGAAAGACAAAGGGTGACAGTCGAAATTGATCAATTCGTCATTGAAAAGTACACTAACCCCAAAATATAAGACTGAACTCGTGCAGATGAAATTTAAAATGAGCTTTCATCTCTAATATCTTATAACCACCAAAAATGTGATGTAACCATTTATATTATACACAATAGTTATACAAAGCCGTCAGTGCCACCAGAGAAAATTTGAAGCTATGATTTTAGTGATTCCGTATTCATTAAAATTGAATATAAAAGCAATGAGAAAAAGTAATCTGCGTCACTTGCAAGATCATAATTTAAAGTATTTCAGGCTTTTAATCTGTATTCGTGTGCCAATTGCTGGCATATCATTATGATTGTCGGGTTCTTCTATCTTGAATCAAGGAAAGAGATCTCTGAAAGCACAACTTAAAGACACGCTAAGAAGATTTCTATATTACTTCATTGTCCTAGAAAGAGAAATCACAGGCAAACATTAATTATTGCAGCATATGCCTTAGGTTCTTATTTCTTGGAGAAAGTTCTTTATTCTTATTATCGTCTATTTACACTATTCATTGTGTTCAATCATTGTTAGATAAATATGATGCAGAATATGTCTCGTGCTGTCCTTAGTCTTTTGATCATAACCATTGTGTGTAAGGTTTTACAGATAAATATATTCATACTTCAATTCCTCTTGTACAGAGTTTTTTGTATCAAGAATAACTAAAAATTTCTTTAATATTATACATGACCTTTTTTTGTCAATTCCACATCTGATAAAAGCAATAATTAAGAGCAAAAGAGGCTCATCATTTATTATGATGATAAAGAACTATGTCAAAAATTGCATAGTTCTTTAAAAGATGCCCTTGATGTAGACAGGATTAGTAATAGGCAGATTAACAAGTTATAATATATCGTATATATTGTGTTTAAATTAATGATCTTAATTTTCTAACGGAAACTTCTATAATAATGTAATTGAAAATAAAATGTAACTATAGTAATGTAACTATAATAATGTAATTGAAACACTAAATATTTATATGTATTAAATAGAAGTGAGCTACACTCTCTCTATTGTTACCAAAGTAAAAGAATCATACGAAAAGTGTTTCAAACAGCTAGCTTTATATAAATTGCACAGCTTCCTTGATTATTTGAAATTTAGATTTTATAACGGAGACATATACAACACAGTAATATTGCCAGATGGTGTTTAATTAGTAAAAATGTAGTTGGGGAGTGTGACAAGCTATACTGTAGTGCACTAGGTCAGCATTTTGATATGAAATACGGTTATATCTACTGTTGAAAAATGGCGTAAAGTTTTCAAAGATGACTGCGACTGATTATTTTGTGCTATAAATGCACTAGTTTATTTTCCAGCTAATCTCCATGATAAGTACCCCAGACACGCACATTAGCTTAGAAAATTTCCTATATATCATGTTTTAAATTGATTTTAAATTTTATATTAAAGGTCTATGTGTCAGGAATGAAGTTTAACGGCACGGCGAATGTATAGCTAAAAATTTCGCGAGTGAGTTTTGCCTCTGAATTACATTGGCTTCCAAAAGTTAAGGAATAACCGGTTTCTTACCCCTAATATTTGCAAGTGAGGGAATATAGAAACACTAAATTTGAATAATGTGCACAAAATAGGTATGTATTAATTTCAACATAGAAGTTACACAAAAAATGCATCAAGAATTTTCAACAAAAAAAAGCAATCTCGCTGGAAAAGTCTATTCTTGGAAAAAAAGGATAACCACAGTTCAGTAGGGTAGATTGTCTTAGAAACATAACATAAAGGAGTTTTAAAAAGGGATATGACACCCCTAGCTTGAATGCATTGGCGTCATCAACTTTAAATGCTGTCAATTAAGTTTTCGTTACCGAAAGGGGTAGCGAATACCAGAAACAGAGTAAGCTGTTTTCCAGCTTTCTTACAGACTTTCGAGGAAGACTTAAAGCAGCAACCAGTCTACCACAATAGTCCCACAGATGCTCTATGGGAGTCAGGTCTGGATTTCGAGTTGGTCATTCCATTTGCTGCAAATCAAGACCTTCAAAATATTCCTCAACAACTACAGCTGGATGAAGTTGTGCGTTATCATCCACACAATGAAATCATTACCAGTTGCACTGGCATATGGGCAGACATATGAATCATTCTTATCTCGATATCTCAAACCAATTAAAATTTCTCTCTGAAAAACATGCCGATCAGTGTGACCACCGAATGAGATCCCTGCCCAAACCATTACTTCACCACTGTGTTATGTGTGTCTTTCCACAGTGTTGGATTGATGGTATCTGGGCGCTTTGTTCTCTATAGATCAACATACGTCCTGAATCACTCGCCTGTGTGAATCCTGACTCGTCAGTAAAAAGTACAGAAGTCTGGTCAAGGAAACGTGTTCTCTTGCTCAAGATAAGTGGACAAGAAAACACGCCGTCCGTTGAGGTAGACACACACAACTGATCACTTTGAATAGAGACCTGCTGTAAAGACGTCTTCACATCGAACCATCATATATTCTTTTTTCTGATGTTACAGAGTGGTCTGCAACAAGTTGCAGCCCTGAAATGCTTCTTCTCTTTTGGGCCGAAAAAGCTATAAAATGGTCTTTTGCAGGCGTTGTAACTCGTGGTTGGGCTGGAACATGCCTTCTGGACACAAAAGATTTGGTTTGTTATTGATTCCAGAGATGATAGACCACACTGCGAGACACATTACAGTGCCTAGCAGCATCAGCCTGTGACATCCCCATTTTTATCCATCCGCCCGAAACCTTTACGAATAGAGTAAACAACTCCTCTCAGACACTGAGGGACTCCACTGACTATTGTCAACGAATCTACTAACAAATGTTACACGTACACCTGATGTTTGCATATTTTTCTCCCACTCATGCATCTCTGTTCTTTTCTATCAAAAAAAGTGGTAGCAGGTGTTTTTGGATAAATTTATATGAGTTAGTTTTTATAATTTATATAAACTATAAATTTTACTCTCAGTCATTTTCTTACGGTGAGCTTCAAAACATATTAACTTTTTTCTTAACTTTTGAGGGCAGTGTATTTTAATTTATTAATGCTATATATAATAATCAAGATCATTAAACTAATGTCTTGATAATTGTAAAAACAAAAATTTTAGTATAACTTCTTTGTACATTGAATCTTCTATTATTGTTGTAAATATTAAATTGTATGGCTATTTTCAATAAGCAGTTTTGTCAAATAGATATAAAACTATTCTTTTCTGTGGCAGTAATTCAGACAATGGTGTATAAAGCTTCAATGATTTGAGTTGGTCAAATTTTGATTTTTTCCTTGAAACTTGAGAGTTCTCTAAAATTAAGATCTGGAACTTCATCGATCGAAAATTTTCAATATTGGAGAGTTTTACATGGATTTCAATTATTATAACTTAATTATGCTCTATGAAACAGAAATATTAGGAAACAATTTTCAGATGGGTTATTGTAGAATATTCATAGAAAATAACAGTTTAATTTATAGAAATAATAATATGGATTAATTCTCATAACTGTGTGAAAATTAATGCTAAATAATATTTAAGTTTTACTAAACCACTGAAATAAGTAAAATGACAGTTATTTAAACACATTTCTCAAAAATAACTCTGAAAATATAGTAACTTCAAAAACAGCTTATTTTTTTAATGTTTTGGGTCAACAGTTTTTCCCCCCTTTTAAACTACGTTGAAAATAAAGAAGTGTTACGAAAGCATACGTACACTAATGCAGGAAAACTTCAAATATTACGAAATTCGCTGTGTTAGTCAGACCGAAAAAAATGAATCAAGGTTTCTTTGACGGGAAGTGATTCAGATATGAATAATTTGAATCGGGTCTGAGCAGGTTTAAAAAGAAGTTAATGGTGACGATGAGCACGATTATTATTTATTTATTTTGTTGGAAAAAAGTTTCGTAGGGAATTAAACATGTATAGAGAGAAGTTTGTGGGGTTTCGAATATTAGTTTTGTATCAAAAGGCTTAAGAACTATGGATTTTAGTTTTTTGCACTGTGCGCTAGACTCTAAGTAACACAATATCATTTTAAACAAGATGGGAAAAATATGCCACTGCAAGAACATTTAAAAATAGTTAATATATGTGTCAATTTGATAAATATTTCAATAAAATAATAAAAAAATACCATGTTTTATAATTTTCTGTCCACTTGAATATCAGAAAGTTTAGTGAAAGCTCTTGCACAGCTTGTCGTCAAGCATAAAACCAGGAACATGCCTCACTATTACTCTTAGGTCAAAGTTTTCTGATTGCTTAAAATGAAAGATTTTCAGATAAAACGTTGAAATCGCTCAGAATTTTCCATAATGAATCACCTTAATTAAATGTAATGAATCAGCTAAATATATGAGATACTGAATCAAACACACAAGTATTTGGAAAACAAATTTCTTATTATATGAGGATAAAGTTTTACACAAAAATGATAAATGTTCTAAAATGAATAGATGAAATAACATTTAAATGGTAAATTTCTAAGTAGTAAGTTTTTTTTTCCTTTTTTTTATCCCTCTACATTGCATGATTTCAAATATTTTCCAAGTGGAAAAACGATTTCATTTATATTTCTCAAAACAGCTAAACTTAATTTCGTTCGAATCAAAAAGTATGCTGTCTTCTTTTATTCGCATCAGAATACTTCAGAGACTTTAAATGAAGCAAATAGATGTGCACATGACTGCCTAATAGCATATATATTAATTTTTTAATGGCAGCAATCGATTACTCCCAGAAGTCCGTGAACTACAGTTTAAGAAACACTATTATTTAAGAGATATGAGTGACATTATATTTTATTATTTCGTAATAGAAGGCAGATCATAAAGTTGAAATTTTACAGTATTGTTTTTTAACTCATTGGAAATTACTAAATTTTAACACTAATATATATATATATATATATATATATATATATATATATATATATATAAGAGAGAGAGAGAGAGAAAGAATGTTTCCTATTTTGTTCAATATGAAATGGTTAATTTAGATTTTAAGTTTTATAATATATTATTTATATTTCGCTTACCTACCTATTTATAATTAACATTTAACCTAATTGATACAATGATGAAGTCAGTGTAATGCAACTATCTCCAATACGCAAAGCAGCTATATCACCAGAATCATATTAAATACGACCTCTCGTATTTAGGCTTTTGCCTTATAATGTAACAGCTATATTATGCATACAATATATTGAATGAACTCGAATAGGAATTAATAAGATTACTTAAAAAGTTTAGATTGTATTTCGCATAATATAAAATATATACATATAAATGAAAGCAAAAGTTGCAAGCACTGATCAAATTCAACTGTTTTATCAAATTTCAAAAACATTTGCTTTTTCCGAAAGTAATATTCTTGAACATGTGGTAACAATGGCTTCAAAATAAAATAATCGGGTAGTTTCATGCTCTAATTCTTGTTACGATGTAATTCATTTTACCTCACTTTACTGGATTCCTGTTATTAGTTAAAAGAGAAGCGAGTTCCTTTTGATTTTTGGCATTTATATTTGTACATGTTAAACCTCGCTTTAATTAAAAATGAGCAATTTTCCCCAAAGGAAATTAATTTGCATTTGAATCGTTTCTTCGTAAAAGACAAAAATTAATTTTCAAGATAACATTTTTAAAATGAGGCTATAAGGGCTATGATTCAGTGTATTTCCTATTCATGTTTCGTCGGGAATGCATGCTCTCAGGTAGGTTATCACTAGGTAATTTCTTGACTAATCTTTCAAGTTATTTACTCTTATTCATTCTTTTATTACGAGTATTTCTCAACTTTTTTATTTTTTATTTTTTTATTTATTTATTTTTTTTTTCCTGTTAATGTATATATTTTAATTGCAAGCAAGTGAAAATAGTATGTCATCATACATTGCTTTTTACTTTAGATATTTCTTAAATATCTTCTAAGATTGTAATTAAATCAATTTAATTTCAGCAATAATCAAAGTTAAAAATGACGTAAAATGTATGACTTTAAATGAACACAAACTTATTATCTCGAAAAATTACACATCCCAAGTTATTTTATTTTCTTAAGAATACTTATTCCTTATACCGTGACTTATTACATATGACACATCGTGACATATTTAAGTATTTATAAAAATGAAACAGAATCGATAAGGAAAGACAGCTGTAAGGTAGAAAGTATTGGAAAAGTTCAAGCAAAAATAGCTTATTTTTAGTCATATAGGTAAAATGAATGAATATTTAACTTCCAGGTAAATATTTATAAGTATATCGGGCAGTATTAAAAAGAAAAAAAACTATATCGGCAAAGAAACGAAAGGTGTTATAGATTAATACTTGATATCTGATAGATTAATGAGAGTAGTATCACATGTTATCTAAGAGTAAAATGAAAAAAATATCAAAAAATATATGCACATACCTGGATTTTATTTTGAATAGAAACATTATTTAACTCAAAAAATGCTAAAAGCTTTCATTTTTTTTTAATAAAGCAATTTATGATTTAGGAAAAATTTGAAAACTGAAATAAGTTAATAGTAAAATTCAAAAACACTATTTTAAATGAAAATTGCAGAAGAAAAGCATTGATGAATTCTGAAATTATGTTGATAACAACGTAATTAGTGTCTATACAATAATAAAATGTGATTTGGAATTTATTAATAAAATAGCATATGTATTATTCTCCGATTAGCTATTTTCAATAATTATTCCCCGTCAATTTTCATGCACCTTTACACTATGACCTCATTTAAAAATTTATTGAAAGAAAACATGTTTTCAAATAGTTATCTACAAAGATATTTTTATATAAACAATGTATATTTGACTTTAATATGGCTGGACTGCTCATTTTCTTTTTACATAATTCCAGAGGGAAATCAGAATAGTTGACATTATCTTTTTAATATCAAGGAGTAGAATAACATGACTCCATGAACCTCGTTTCCGCCCTGCTACGTAAAGATCTCCGATGTAACCTTGAGATAAATGAAGCGAATGTGAGCGTAATGACATAATTCGGTTGGATCATTATAAACATTTAATCAGTACATTCATTGATGATGAAGTAGTCATGATGACAGAAATCATGCCTCGAGTCTTTTCTCTTTTGATTAACTGATGCTGATTTCAAGTTGTTTGTAGCTAGCTTCGGCTTACAATTAAAATGTTTTTACGAAACTCGAAAAACCTAATTATATAACCAGTAGTTGTCATTTAGGTATCTATAGTTTACTTGCGGGTGATTCAAACTTTCAAATAAAAAAATGGTAGAGGGTTTTGTTTTATGAGGAAACTAAAACATTTTACCATATATGGTGAGATGAGCGTTGAACATTTTTTGTGCGTGAATGAGACATAGTAAGCAACAATAATATATTTTAAGAGCATTATAATTCTCAGTACTTATTCGTCATTCACTAAATTAAATCAATACTCATAATTTTAGTGATGGTTTGAATGAACACAAGTCAGTAAATAAAATGAAGAAGTCTTCTTTTCTACTTATAAAAAATCTGCACATATTTTACGCATTTTTATAGCATTTTTATATTTTTCATTCAAGTAGCAATACTCTTTATAAAATTTAATATATTATTTTTTTGCTCACTTCTTAGTTTCATAGTTTCATGTTTTCGAAAAAAAAATTATTTTGATATTTTGTTTATTAATTCTTCAATTTTAGTTTTTCTTTCAAATTTTTATATAACTGTCCAAATGTAAACACACACACACACACACACACACATATATATATATATTTGATTATAATGTAAGGTACTGTAACAATTAATTGAATCACACATTTAAGAACGATTCAAACAAAAAGCAATTGAAAGATAAGGAAATTGCAGAGCATTTAAAACAGGGTGTGATTATCTACTAACACAGAAAATTTTTATTAATTAAAAAAAACTTAACTTTGAACCCATTTTTCTCAAAATGTACACTTTCAATGAAAACTTGAGATTTTTTCGTAAACAGCTATTAATATGACGAGGAAATTTGATTAATACATGTATACTAAAACACCATTTGCCGCCCAACCTTTCTAGTGGTTAGCGTACCTGACTACAGATGGGTGGGACCTGGGTTCGAATCCTGGCTCGGGCATGGATGTGCTTTCTCTCTCTTTCTTCTCTTTGTCCTTTCTTTGTGTGTGTGTGAATGGTTGCCTACTCTATAAACGGGTACCTATGGCATGTGTGTACTGAGGAAGTCGGACTCCACACCAAATATGGTTCAGTTAGAAAAGTGGAGCAGCGCACCCCCTATTGCCAGCCTGGCTGGCACACGACAACAACAAAACACTATTAAATTTATTAATCTATCAAAAATGATTGTTTTGACATAACGGTAATTGGATTGTAAAATACAAGCGAATAGTGAGATTGGAACTAATCTTTCATCATAAATGATGATGAATCTCGGATTTTTGTACCTTATTCGGTAAAAAAATTTGAGACAATTTTGAAGAAAGTGTGACTTGAAAAAGTCTGACTTGGGCATTTATTTGAAAGTTTCTGAGTTATGTATTAAAACAGAGGCAAAAGTACTCTGGGCTGGTGAATAAAATTTTTCTATATTTGTAATTAATTATATTGTAATTCTTGGCTTCTCAAAATTAAATATTGTTTTGATTTTTTCAAATTTTTAATCTTAAAATGAATATAATTAAAGAATTGTAAGAAAATTTATTTTTAGTTGTTGTTAAATTGTAAGATATATTTTCTGTGAGCAAAAATGAGATAAGAGGTTAGAAACATTCCCTCCATCAAGGGAAATTGAGTTTCTTTAAATATGAAATTGCCAAGCTTGATATTGTTTGTTTTTTTGCCCAATGGTGAGTTTTGTAAACAGACATTCTTTCGACAAGAACCTATAATTTTAAACGGGTTGTGAGGCACTACATCCATATTCAAGATGGAGATCGAGGCTATCTTCTGTTAAACTAAAGGCCAGATCCATAAATCTTATATTGCATTCTCAATAATTTTTATTTTGTGCAAAAAGCAATATTATTATATAAAGTGAAAAAATTGCGATTATTTTTTAATATATTCTGGGCTGGTAAAAATATTAGAAAAGAAAAGGAAAAAGAATAATAGACTCTGCTTTGGGAAGTACCATAAAATAAGAGATGTAATGAATTAATTATTAGAAAATAAAAAAAATAAAACTCAGACATTCGCATAATGATTATTTAAGACTTTGGTATGTATCATAACAAAGAAAAGTAATTTAAATAATTGAATTAAAATGGATTTGATTAAAGTAAAATGTGGTATTTTGTTAAAGGTGCCATTAAAACTTCTGTCTGTAAATTCTCTTGCAGGAAACTTCTGTGTACCTTATTTTTTTAAGAAAATGAATATATCGATAAATCCTTTATTGTATTCTACTTCTCTCTTCATTTTATGTACAACTCTAATTGTTAAACTGCTATCAAAGACTTCATCGTTTTTTCAATACATTGTCTGAGTATGTTCTAGATATCTTTGAATCTATACTGGTTTGATTAATATGTTGATCGCTGTTTATTTTGTATTACTTTTGTGCTAAGATTGCTCAAAACGAGGTCTTACATTATCACTGGAAGAATTACTAGGTTATACCACAAATGACAAAACATTTCATTTGTGTTCCATTATTCAATACAATTACATTCTGGTTGAAGTTATGATATGTATATTTACAAGACTCTTTCAGCCATTGAGCATCAGTAGAGGTGAAATGTTTACTGCGCATTTTAAAATTTTCTTGAAGAACTACAAGGCTCGAATCATACATATCTTTATCAAGTGAAGATTCACAATTAACTTAGACGCATAAAAATCACTTTCTCAAGTATAATTCAAACAGTTTCTTTTGATAAAATTGAAATTACTTAGAAATTCTTTTTTGTAATTTTTTGGGCTGATAATAAACGATCATCAAATGAAAATGATTGCGAATGGATGATCTGACATACAGCTCACATTTCTTTGGTTCCTGAAATTTTGTTCTTGTTCAGATAAAGACATTTTTGGACAGCTATTTCCTGCCACGTCAACTCAACTATTGTACTGTCAATTATTTATTAGAATTCGAATAGAATGCACCGAAGTGAAGAAAATAGCAAAAATATATTTTAAGAATGATATATTTTAAAGATGATTAAAAGCATCTATTAGTAACTAAAAAAGAACTAAAAGCTTTATTGGAATTTTCAGAATTTTTGTCTAATTTGCAAATTTCTGACATTGTAAATATTAACTTGTAATTAAAATATTCTTCTGATTTTACATTTTTCAATGAGAAACTATATCTTATTTTTTTTTCATATTTATCTTTCTTATACGTATCATATTTTCTCTAGTCTTTTACATAATGTCATTAAAAAATAATATTTTTTTATGTGAAAAGTATTAACCATTATAAATTGAAATACGAAATTGCTTTTATTTATCAAAATAAATTATCAGAAAAATATATGTAAGGCAAGAACGAAGTAATAACTATTTAAAAGACACATACAATAAAAAAATGTATTATTACATACTCTAACATACTCTACTATCATTACACGTACTCTATTAACATTGAAATAATATAACTCTACTAACATTGAAATAATATAACTCTACTAACCTAAAGCTGATATTTACTTTATACAAATTTTTTTCACACTTATCAGTAGAAAAAATATCTTATCAATATTTTCAAAATAAAAACGAAGACTTTTGTATCGTTTAGTTTCTTAACTGCAGAGATAAAATTGTTACAAGTTGTTGTCTATTATGACGTTCGCGAGCTTAGCACAAATAAATATAAGAATTTTTTTTTAAATATTATGCACACACTTTGAAATATAAAAGTTGCATTATTGTATAGAAAATAATATGTAAGTAATATTTAATAATAATATCTGTGAAATGGGAAAAAGGTTAATGAATGAAGAAGCATAAGTAAAAAAAAAAAAAAAAGGCGGCTAAAACTGCCTAAGAACTTTTTAAGTTCTTTACAGAATCAATTAGTTTTACAGGAACTGTCTGTACAGGGTGCACGTTAAAATAAATACATTATTAGAAATAACACTCTACAAGCGTAATTTCTTCAAATGAATAGTAGTTTTTTAATATGAAGTGTATAAATTTAGATTAAAAAAAAGCTTGTATGCTATATTTTAATTCGATGAGTTGACGCAAATGAAAAGCGATATTTTTTATTTTTATTTTTTGACAGAACAAATGGAACACTGACAGATGCCGTGATAACAACATGTGTTTTTTAAAGGTTTGTAACGTGATGGTTTCTAAGCTACTAAATGTATCAAAAAATATTATTTTTTTATATTTCAATCAATCTGTAAGAGAATTTTTTTTTAATGTAAACTTAGTTATACGTCAGAGCAGACACTATTCATAAATTGAAAGATGAAAGATGACTATTCATAAACAAAAAAATTTCACTTAGAAATCCTTATCTAAGTGAAATTTTTTCTGTTCTTACGATTTGATTGAATTGCAGAAAAATTGCCTTAAGCAACAATTCGAATAATCAAACAACTGAAAAGATTAAAAGCATGATCTTTATAGATATTTGAAGTTCTTAGATAAAATAAAATATTGTTAAGAGGGATTTTCTTAAATTTATTAACATAACCTATTAAATATTACAAATTCATTTGAGAAATCCTTATCTTTAGTTACTTGTATTTTATTTGCAGATGAAATAGGTATTAAAAAAGGGAATGTCTCCATCACATGTAGGTTTCAAGCTTTTTATCATTTTGGTCCAAGCTCCCGATATTAGTCTTGATTATCTTTTCTTAGTGAAGGTTCACACATCTACCACATGACTCTTTAATTAAATATTTGTAAGCTGACTTTTTTTTTTAAAGGCAGTAATCTTATAGTATATTAGCTTTTTAGAAGCCTGAGCCACTAGTCTCTGGATTCATCCATAATTTATTTCTCTTGATTTCTCTCTCAAATTCATTTAGTTGGAATAGTGATTATGCGCTACTGGTACACATTACTCATTTTTA
The DNA here is from genome assembly GCA_026290005.1 of Latrodectus geometricus. NCBI lineage: Eukaryota > Metazoa > Arthropoda > Arachnida > Araneae > Theridiidae > Latrodectus > Latrodectus geometricus. Next base: position 406,038 of record JAPDSC010029807.1, on the reverse strand, counting down.
TGTCATTTAACTGTACAGTTTTATGCAAGAATAGTATCAAAAATACTTTGGAAAGAGTAATTAAATTAGTAATCTCGTTAGCACAGCAATAGAATAGTTGACTGGTGTCTAATATTCTTTCACATTTCACTGAGTATCAGATAATGTTACATACTGGTATATACTAATGTATACCAGTAAAATAATACTTACATTTTGGTATATACTAATGTGTCAAAAATCACAGGATATATATCGCGTAACATATCTTGTCGTATTTAAACTGTTTAATCACTGTAAGTCAAAGAATCTTAGATTTTACAAATCGTTAAAAGTTGTAAATAGAAATTTCCAACTATGTGTACGTATTTGGACAAGATTGCTCAAATAATAAGTATGATGGTGCAGAATATTTGTCTCGAATAGTTTTTTCCAACCAAATTCTATTTATATTCATCACTGAGATTGTTTAACCTTTCACTTTAAAAAAATCATATAGCAAAAGTTGCTATATGATTCAAAAAATCAAAAAAATAAATAAATAAAAAATAAAATAAATAAATAAATAAAAATATTTAAAAAAATATAAAAAAAATTCTATATCAATCTTTCAAATATATATATATATATATATATATATATATATATATATATATATATA